>JAZEWU010000022.1:7290170-7300825 GCA_036362915.1 Geotria australis | reverse complement strand
AACGTGCCAGTTCTTTACTACTTCAACACACCGGTGTGTTGGAGAGCCGACCCATCCATCCATTGTCAGGAACGGCTTAATTCTGTACAGGGTCGCAGTGAGCCGGAATTGCAAACTCCACACAGGAAGGCACCCGAGCCGGGATTCGAACCTGTGTTTAATTGCTGTGAGGCGGCAGTGCTACTCACCGCGCCACAGTGCCGACCTGGAGAGCGAACCCAACAAGGTTTATAATGAAATGCAGGGTTTTCGTCGCTCTCAGTGAAATGTTGCGGTGAGTCCACCAGGAGGCACACCACTCAAAACAATCAGCGTCAAACTGGAGAATCGAACGACTACTCTATGCGAGGATGAGAGAGTGCGGAGCAAGAGCATGTGTTATGAAGCAGTGCCCTCTCGTGCATTCACTCCGATAATGCCCTGGTACGCGCACTTTAGTCGCCGTGTGCTATGATGTAGGTTTTCACGGCTCGATTCGTGACGGCTGCTCGTTTCGCCTCCAACCGTGGTAGGCGAAACGTCGCGAGGGTCGAGAGGCGGAGAGCAACCGTCAAACAACAACACCACTCTTCAAATATCCGCAACACGCGCGAACGGTTGTACCTTTTCTTTGCGATTCTTCGAAGCACGATGGTCAGCCTCTGGACATCGTTGTCTTTCAGCCATTGCCTGAAACGTCCCTTACACAGGATTGGTTTTCATTTAAAGGCCAACGCAGTGTCGCGAAATAATGTGTATAATAATTACGGTGATATCAGCTACCACTCTGTTATTTTTACGAGGTTACCCCCTTCATGTAAGTGGGGTTTCTCTGGGTAATCTATTGTTCTCCTAAATGCTAAATACTGTCATCACTCATGGAATTGGCCAAACATCCCAATACAAGAGTCCCCTCCTAGGGGGGTTTTCGTGGATAAACTACAGACCCAATTGTAGCTCTACAATAAATATTCGAATTGTACAGCATGATGTCTGACTTATAGCTTCACGCGTTGGCATCTTCAGAAACTACATCGGAGAAGAAAGAAACTCTTGGCACGTGGAGCGAAACGTCGGGCACCATGGCGACATACACGTGACGCGAACCAGCGACATATCAGAGAGCTGTTCCACAAAACTACGCAAAATTACGCAAGGTAATTAATAGTCCACGGTTTTTAACGTACATCTTAACGCATCATCGAGTTTTGAAAACCCCACACTAGGCTGACGTGCATGTGTGTGCACTCTGCCAGACCTCTCGCACGGCATTGTGGGCGTTTTCCATAACGCTTTGCAGTGTAAACATCTTTCATCCAGTGGCGTATCTCGGGCGTGGCAGGTATGGCACGTGGCCTGGGCACCACTTGATGGCGGGCTCCACTGAGCACATTCTGTTAACGTGAAAGCAAGGAAGGTGCAGTTATAGTTTTCATGTCGTGCCATAATTTGTTACTTAAAAGATTAACGAGCTTGACTTGTATTTTTGAGCTGATATCATGGTGAAATTATCTAAAAGATGCGTGTCAGATGTTTGGACAGGGGCGCCATTTCAGTGCTTGCCATAGGCGATATTTTCCGTAGATACGACCCTGCTTTCATCTCAGCACGAATATTATTGCGAGTGCCGCTTTAGAGCCAGCTGCGAATCATTGTCTCTTTAAGGACTTTGCAAGTGGTTGTTTTTTTTATAAAATCGAAAACATAAGGATTCTTTGAAACATTTGTTTTTGTTTATCTTTTCCTTGTGGGAAATATGTCAGAAAAGTAGATATCATACCCGGTGGGGATTCAAATGTGTTTTTTTTTTTTAAAGAAAAAATATTAAACTCACATGGGGTTGGTGGGGGGTCAGGCTAAAAGTCACACTTGACGTTTATGTTTCAAGACACAGAGAGACATGAATTTATTACTGATACTTTCATCCAATTCCAAGCCGGGATCGTACTCGATTTGTCAGATTTACCGTTCTCGATGTTTGTCTCTTGAGACATACTCGGAACTCAGGAAGCCTCGGGATGCCTCAACGTGGGGGGGCGAAACGCCGTGAAGGACAGAGAATAAGTGCTCGACACGGCTATTCCGAAATAACAGCTTTGAAAAACAACTATCATGCATCGAGCCGTGAAATCCTACATCAGTCCAGTTTTGTTTATTAATGAAAACAGTGATAACCGAAGCACCCAGCCAGCTGGGTGGCGATGATCGGTTACAATCTCGATCAAGAGTCGATTCGAAGTTTCACAATATTCAGTTCGAGGCCAGCTCCCGTTCTCCGTCTACAATTTTTTATAAAATTGACTCAAAGTGGAATCACTCGAAAATCCACTTCTGTGCTGACTAAATGCTTTCAGACAGCTATCCCAATGGATAAGAGATAGGTGTAAAAGTCGCCTTGCCAACTCGTGTAAGAGTAGCAGAGGCGAGGTGCCTGCTAGATGTGCGGACAGGGTGTGTGCCTGGCCTCTGAGATAACGAGTATGGGTGAGGGTACAGCTGTTTCTAATCCAAGATTAACTAAACATAGTGCAGATATGTAAACAAGCCACTCGACAGTGTCTGTGTGTGGCAGGTCTCCAGATCCGCCATTCTCAACCGGTGGGTCGCGACCCATCAGTGTGGAGAACACAGCAGCGCTGCCACGGATTTTTATTAGAACGCGGCGCATCTGCGAAATGCGCGGATGAAAACGGCTCATGCACCCTTGAGAGGAGACGAAACCGCACTAACCTCTCGATCTCTCCGTCGTGAAGAAGAATCGCAAGGCGGTCTCGTGAGCGTTGGCGCCCACACGCGGCCACACGCACCGCAATTGCTCGCAGGATTCTGGACCTGCTTTGTGTTAATCCAGAATAAACTGTATAGCAGTGGTCTCAAATATTTGTAAATACAAGCTCGCTTTTAGCATCGAGATCCAACACAAGATCTACTCTTTAAAAAAATCTACTTTTACTAAACCCCCAAAAATGTATGCTACATACAAAACGCTGTTATTATTAGTGACACCTGTGCTTGCTGCACACTTTTTCAAGCAGCTTGCATTCGCTCTGTATTTTTAAAACGTTAATATCGACTGTTTAAGACCCGGGGATCGGCTGGTAAGAGACCACTGGCCCCACACAAGTACGCGTCTTCAGTGGCAAAAAACCACAACATTAGTCTCAGAAAACTTTGCATGTCAAGATGACCTTCGTCATTAATGAAGACAAACATTGGACTTCGGACAGCCTCGTCTCGCTGGCCTTGTGGCGTTCTATCGTTCCCTGGCTTCTTGAGTTTGGCATGCTCCACTTCAGCGTGAGTCGCAGTTGCTCTTTTGGGAGAGGGAGCTGCTTCGAACGGCTCCACGCGAGCACGCCAGGCACTCTTGACGGAGCAGTGATGCACATTGTTCTTATCTAGTTCCCCGAAATTATTGCCTGTTGTTATTACGAAATTCATGGGATCGGCATGTGATGTCAACATTTGCACGGCACTCATTAAACTGCATAGCCTTCGCTTCAGCCAGGTGGCACTGTGCTCAAAGCGTTCAGCTGGTGATCCAAAGCGTGTGAGTTCAATCCTGGCCAGGATTAACTGGGCTCGGTTTTTACTTGGGGTTGGGTAAAATAAGTACAGTTTTGTGTTTAATTAACAGTGGTTGTCTTGCCGCCTCCTAACGTTTCGCTCATGCCTCGGCCTCACTGGAAAAGAGACGATTGCTCCTACTTTGGGTTGTCTGTCACTGCCTCCCCTGTAGACCAAACCCAGGAACATTTCTCAAGTGAGCCGAGGTCCATCAGGTCAAAGTGCACGGGCCAGACTCACGAAACCCCGTGAGCAAGTCACCGTGGAGGCAATAGCACGCGCGGAGATACCTCCCAATGTTGACATCGAGCCGTGAGAGCCTCCATCAATACGCAGCTGACAGCTGTATCAGACAAGCGACTCGATAAAGTTGCACTGCAGTGAAACCCACGCCTGGGCTGCAACTTGGTCGCCAGGACGTACAGCAGGTTGGTTTGTGAACTCAACCGTGTAGCGGACTTTCAGAGAGTGCGATCCTGTGCACTGATGTAGGTTTTCACGGCTCGATTCCTCGATGGTTGCTTTTCGAAGCTGTTGATTCGGGATAGCCGTGTCACTGAGCGCTCTCCCTCGCTAACATCGCGACGTTTCGCCCATCACGTTGGATGTCACCATCTCATATTCTAAAATAACCAAGACTGGAATAGACTGCACCCTTCTTTTTGGCAAAGTAAAACATACTGTACACGAACAGTACTTGGAACTTCAAAACACATGATGATGATGAGAGACAAGAAACAAGACGAAAATACCGAATGAAATGTATATTAGGTAGATTATGCAGAACGCTGTGAATTACGATGAAAGTAATGAAATAAAAAAAATAGTTAAACAGAATTAGAATTATCTTAAGGCCTTTATGTGTGGCCAGGGGCTGGCCAAGTCAATGCTGGCATTATGGCTCTTGCAACTTCTCCTCTGAGTGAAAACACCACATCAGCATTCACCAGCAATTAGACAGATTACATCATTGAGACAAATTACATCATTTCCACAGATTGCGCATTTAATATTGGGACTGTGCGGGAGATCTTATAGATTGAGTTTTGAATATCGCGGAAAAAGGAAAAGAGCGCTGTAAAAAGAAACCGATTGAAATTTCAAGTTCAATCTTGTAGAAATATCGCGACAGCGGGTACGCGGTTCTCCGAGCGGTGCTCTCCGCTGCCCTAAAAATATCCCACAGTGCTGCGTCTGTCGTGGCGGCCGCGCCTCCCTGAAAGCCGTCACTTCAGCAGTCAACAGCGCCCGCTCCGAAATAGCGTCCTTTAATGCCCGTCCACACTCAGCTGCCCTCTCTCTGGTTTGGCAGTTCGTTAAATTAATGCATTACAGTCACGGTGGTGGGGCTTTTAAATAAATCGTTTAAATGTAACACTCAACTTTCTTGTTTTGTTGGCTCACTGTTTCTGGACGGACGGCTACAGAAAGTTAATGTTTTTATCGCGGGCAAATCGATCGGGCAGTTCGTGAAGTTACAATAATGAAATGGTGTTTGGACAGCACACCAGAGGCTGACCATCGTGCTTCGAAGAATCGCAAAGAAGAAGAAGAAGCACACCTTAGTCGGTACAGCAGAGGAAATGTGGGCAACGTTTGCCACCGCGTGGAGACCAACGGAAGGGAGGTGAAAGACGGGTCGATGGAAAATTGAAATGTTGGGACAAGATTGGATGTACTGGCGTCCCATCCTCGGTAAACCCCTGCCTTGCGTCCTGTGTCTGCCGGGATAGGCTCCGGCTCACCGCGACCCTGTACAGGATTAAGCGGTTTCTGAAAATGGATGGATGGGACAAGATTGGAAGGTGTGGAGCAGCGCACCGGACGGAGGAGGTCACAAAGGTCGCGTGACATTGGCGGAGGCCCTGGTCCAGCAGTGGGATGTTAGCGGCTGACACAGAGACTCGTAGCGCCGAGCCAGCTCTGATGGGATCATAATTATAATAATAATAGCATTTATAGAGCGCCTTTTACCGGAGGGTCACAAAGCGCTGCACAGGGCTGCGGAGAGAACGACAAATTAACAACGACAGAGAACGGTAATCAGCAACAAATTATTATTGTTTTTGGGATTTCTGTTACCTGGGTTGAAACCTGGTTGTCAGAACTAGCACATTTGATGGTCTCGCCCTGGATCTCAATGACTTGGTCATTTGGGTTTTCACTTATTTTAGCCTAGCTTGGCGCAAAAAGGTGATAAATGTAATGCATCCGAAATAAAAATTAAATTTACTATTTCAGTTATATATACACACACACACGCAGTGTAGAGAGTTGTTGGGCATAGGCTCAGAGGCCTAACACATCAAGCGACCAGCAATGAAGACGCTGTTTCTATCATGATGCAAGATTCTAGTCATTGTAGTGTCTTTGTCCATGGCATGACTCCGATAAGCATAACTGCGATACCAACTGGCGATAATTTTATAAACAATAACAGCCCAGTGGGCCACGCGGAGCCAGAATACACAGCTGTTGTTGGTTAAATGTCGCTGCTGCCCAGCAAGTTCTGCAGTGAAATAGCAGGGAGTGATCAGATGTGCCTACAAACACAGCTCTTGGTTAATCCACAGCTGGATGAAGGCCACACAATACCTTGGAAGTTTGACCGTATTTCACCACCCTGGTCAGTGTGGCTTCAAGGGGCACGCAAGACCAGTTCAGACATGTCTCACGACTGATGTTAGCCTTGGCTAGGAATTAAACTCAGGTCACCGAGTTCTTACCGCTGAACCACGTGATTCGCCACCACTTCGCAGTAAGGGAACATTAGGAAATATCTGAGACTGCAGCAGTCTCTGATATTTAATGACAGGTCAGAACATTGCCACAAGCTGCTGTTGTGCAGTTTTGCTTCACATGACAGTCTTGAGCGAGTGGTGGAAATTCCACATTGCTCTGGTCAAAACCCGTCTGTCCACACAGCCATCATGGCTGATATCCCACACATTGGTACTCATGTTACGGACCCCCGAGGGATAATGATGATGATGGGACGAATTAACTCCCAAATGGAATTTAAACCTGCGACCCTCTGTATGCGATTTGGGTGCAATTACCAGTGGGTGCAATTACCACTGGGCGGAGACCTATAGGCCGACCCAGGACACGCTGTAGGGATTATATCCTTCGGCTGGCCTGCGAACGCCTGGGAATGCCCCAAGAAGAGCTGGAATCTGTTGCTGAGGAAAGGGATGTCTGGTCCACCCTCCTTGGACTGCTGCCACCGCGACCATCACCAGGAAAAGCGGTTTAGAAAATGGATGGATGGATGGATACCACAGTGCCACCCGACTAGAGCAGTATCCCTTACAGAACGTCTCTTGTGCAGGGAACACGTTGGGTGACCGTCAATAACAACAGAAGCACGCCTTGACAGCTCTCAAGAAGACCGACGGGCGTCGAGCGGCGAGCACAAAGCCGGCGGCAGGTGGGCTGCCCGGTGGCAAGCCAGCTCGCCGAATAACCAAAGGAGCTCCCGGTGGAATAAACAGCGCGGGCGACGCGAGCGAGCGAGCGCACCCTCTCCGTGCGAAAATATTGCGTGCGAAAACAGATCGGCGCTTCTTGGCGAAGCCCTCCCCCGCCGGCGGAGCCGCGCGGGCTAAAGCGGAGACGCTTTCCAGAGAGAACGCGCTTGTTCCGAGTGTCGCTCGGGGTTTTTCCACCGTCACACACAGGCGAGCGGCGCCACGGAGCACGATTCTAGCCGCAAGTTCCATTCGGGACGCTGGTCTCGGTTTGCGCGCACCGTTCTTGGTTGTGCGGTGGTCCCTCGCTCTACGATATCAATGCGTTCCGCAACACGTAACGTGATGTGAAAACCCATCCTAAAGCGGGATCAATAATACATTGCGTATAGGAGGAGCAGCGCACACCTGTTTTTCAAAGGAGAAGTAAACGCCGAGATGTCCATCCATGATCGGAAACAGCTTAATCATGTACGGGGTCGCGGTGAGCCGGAGCCTATCCCAGCAGACACAGGGCGCAAGGCAGGGCTACGCCCAGGATCGGACGCCGGTCCATCGCAGGGCACTGAGATGTAAACATTAAAGAACCCCGCTATTGGCTGATCGGAACGCGATACTAACGTTCTTATAGAGCTTATATCGTAAAGTGATTTATTCGTATTGTGAGGCCACCGTAAGGCGAGGAACCACTGCTTGCTGTTTCTCGCTTGTCCCGGCTTGTTTGTGTTGCGACGACGTTAACTTGTGACGCGTTGCACGCTATCAGCTCTCGACGAGAGGATGACTCGGACGCTGTGAGACACTTCAGATAAGCGGGAAGGCCGCCATGCAGTGAGCTGGTGCCAAGAGTTGCCCAAGCTCTGCGGTCCGCTATGTATATCAAGATGTTTTCAGCCGATTAAAGAGGGTTTATACATTGTGGGAGGAAACCGGAGGCCGTAGAGAAAACCCGAACGTGCGAGGGGGTGATGCTGTATCCCCCAGAGACGGAACATGTACACTCCACGTGTTTGCTGTACTGCCTTCTCCTTGCACGACAGGGTATGGCTCCTTGATGCCCACTAATACACCAGTCAACACGGCAGGGTGGCGCAGTGGTAACATCTGCGCCTCACAGGAAAAATAGTCTTGCCCGGCGCGGTTCGATTCCCGCCTTGGGCGCCTTTCTGTGTGGAGTTTGTGTGTTCTCCCCTTGTTCTGCGTGGGTTTCCTCCGGGTTCTCCGGTTTCCTCCCGCAACTTTAAAAAAACACTCATTAATTAGTTGGCCGATAAGATCATAATATATGTCGATAGCAGTGTGTGGCAATATGTTGGCGCCGGCTAACCGCCTGGCTGCCTCCTTCGCCTCTCTTCGCTTTCCTCGCTACGCCTCTGAGTCGTTCTCTCTTCGAATGAATACCTTTGACATTAAATGAATGTGTGCGCGTTATAAATTAAAAAAATATATATTATTATAAGTCGTAGGTCCACGGTACACAGCCGGGCCCAAGAAAACAAACAACACGCGTGTTCAGACGCGAATGCATACCATGAATGAAAAATACATTCCCGATCAATTGAATTGAACGGAGGCAGCCACGAGCCCAAGGTACACAAACAGAGCGCGATGCCGGGGCCGCAGATAGTTCACGAGTGCCCGGCGGACGTGTGGGATACACAACCTGGCTCGCACACCACGCACCGAGCTAAATACAGAACCCTCCTAAGCGCCCCCATCGACCCCCCTGGTCTGGTTTGTGGGACTGCATCGCTCACTACATCCATCCATCCATTGTCAGATACCGCTTAATCCCGTAGAGGGTCGCGGTTAGCCGGAGCCTATCCCGGCAGACACAGGGCGCACGGCAGGGCCCTGCCCAGAATGGGACGCCGGTCCATCACATGGGACTGAATCGCTCTCTGTTCCTGTGTAAGGCATGTGTGTTATTATTTACCCTATGATTATGGTTAGGGTTTCAACCTTGTGATTTTATAAATAGTTTTCGTCGGTTTTCACATCACGATCCGTGTTCTGGAACGTTGACTAATGTAACCCTTTTTAACAGTTGTCCAGCGGAGAGGGGTAAGTAAGTTACAATATCTTAGGGCACAAGGGGAAATTTAGTCACGATAATTAACCTAACCAGCATGTCTTTGGACTGTGGGAGGAAACTGGAGCACCTGATTAAAACCCACGTGGACATGGGAAGAACATGCAAACTCCACACAAAAAGGCACCCGAGCCGGGACTCAAACCCGGGAGATTCTTGCTGCGAGGCGGCAACGCTGCTCACTGCTCCACCGTGTCCACCCCACAGCGCACTGCACGTATACTCATTTAAAGTTTGGGTGAACCCAGCAGAGGTAGCTATCTCGCTGGGAATGAGGAGTGCATCACGGAGCCACGCTAACATGACTTTATTTGGCAGGCGGTGCCTCACCCGACCCGGCATTTTTCTGCCGCATTCTCGCGAGCACATCTGCGACCGTAATTACACCGCGTTACATTAATTCCCGAGCACTCTGTACTCATTGTACTTGTTCTTCACACTCGGCCAGCGTACGTCAGCACGACACGCAGCGCCTTGGAATGAATCAGCAGGCCTCGTTGAAACTGCGGCACCGTTGACAGGCCGCCTGATCGCCTCGCAAGAGTAGCTCGCCTGCAATACCATGACACGGGCCCTCCGGGCAAGCACACACACGGAACGTCTTGGCCAGCGGCGGTTAACCGAGCCGGGTGGGGATTTTGCGCAACGTGTGGGCGAACATCCGGCAGAATGGGGAAGAAAACAACGGACCGGTTGACTCGTAAGAACTTCCCGAGGAGACGCGATGTGCGGCACACCTGCGAGCGGGTGTGACGCGCGGCACACGCCCGCGCGTTGTGTCGTTATAATTACGCACACGGTATGTTCCCGAGTGCGTGCTTGATGCCGCCTGCCCCGCTTCGTTCATTCGGCACGCGTGGCTCACCGACCAGAAATTCCGTTATCTGTAAGTTGACGCTTCATTAAAAAGCTGAGCCGGGTTGAAATTAAGGCCAACGCAATGTGTTTTGAAATGCGCGTCCTGTGTGTTGTGTATGTGTGTTGTGTGCAGTTGGCGTGCGGAATCGCTATGCCAACCACCTGGATTGGATTCCTGGTGACGAGCATCTGAATCTGGCCTTGATTTCTCCCAAGGTCTGCTCGGTATGAATTGAGTCCTTGGTAACATTATGTCAATATGAGCGACGGCGGAGATAAAAGTAGCCAGGCATGTGTGCCGCTGACCGGACCAGCCAAGCCCCCCTGTGTATACACTAGTGGCCCTAATAAGTGCTCGCTAATATGACCTGACACAACAGCCTGTAGGGTCAAATTAATTGTATGTGACACGCCACGTGCGCGCTGAGTCAGATAGATAGATGTTTATTAGTACAGCAGAAAAATACCCAGTGAGCTTGCAAGCTCTTTACGGGATTCCTGCATTGACACAACAGACACGAGAATTTTCAGAAAAAAAATTACAAAACAAAAACGTCACCATTTTACACACAGCAATGCACATAAGTGACGACATAAAAAATAAAAATACAACGTAGTTCTTCTTCTTAGCGATTCTTCGAAGCAGCGCGATGGTTAAATTACAGTTTCCCATTTTCTTACACAGCCCC
>JAZEWU010000022.1:7276230-7290153 GCA_036362915.1 Geotria australis | reverse complement strand
AGCATTGCGATGGGAAAAGATTGTTGGCATATCATAGGCAGCGTGTTGCACACTGACATTGACGATCACGTGAGCCGCGAGAGCCAACGGCGGGGCAGAGAGAGTGTGTGTGTATGCGTGCGAAAAGTGTGAGAGAGCTCTGTGTTTGAATTGGCATAAAGTGGTTTTTATTGAGGGAGCAGTTAAAACGCTGGCACGCGCATGATTGGTCACCGTTACAAATCACACCAAAGGCCGAAGAACCGCAGAAGACAAACAAAATAAAAGCATGCGTTTCCACCAACTCTCTTTAAGTTGTTCGCACGTGTGGTCATTTTTGCCATTTTACTGGCTTGCAAATCTTTATCATTGCTTTTATCCACGTTTTTACCTAGCTTACCAAATTACTTCCCTAGCAATTTAAATGCCTTGACGTCCTTGCCACAGCAATGTGGAATTTTTTGGCCCTGACTCAGCACCTGACAAAGGAGATGAGTGTAGCCCAACACACATTTAAGCAGGTGCACAACTTTGTTGGCTTGTTTCGACCACTACACACGCACCGTCATCATGTGCACAGATGACTTTGTAAGAAATTGTCCGCTCACAAACCTGGCGCCTTGTGTTGCACTAATTCCTCGTGCGTACAATGCAGGTTAACATCGGGTTGTGGAGTTAGAGGTAGGGCAGCAGAGCGGCAGAGCTGAGATAATCGTTGTTGTACTGTCATTCTATGCTTCCGAGGCGATGCTCTCCTGGCTTTAGCGACGCGCACTGAACAAGCGTCGTCGGAAACCTCCGCGACCCGCGCAGAAATGCGGAGGGCCCTCATCCAGCAGTGGATTGACAAACACGGGCCGTACACGCACAATGCCAAGCGTGATCCAAGCTGTAAGCCGCACACACACAGCGCCGGTGCCTCTGAGGCTCTGAAAATAAACAGCGTTTACTGCGAAGGTTGATCTTGGGGCAGTAAATGCCGGCGTAAGCAAAAGCCATAGCACACACCGGACTACGGCTCCGAGGCTATGATTTTCACAGCAACGAATTAACTGGAAACAAAAAAAAACAAATTTTATTTTTTTACAAATCTAGGTTGGCAGATTTTGGAGTGGATTTTATACAGTTTGCTTTGAAAGCTGCGGCGGCGGTGGCGTGGGGTGTCAATGGGCCCTTGTTGGGTGTACAGTGGGCCACACTGGCGGCGGGCAGAGGGGGCCGCTATTTGTGGAGCTGGCTCTGAACACACGCGGGTAGGCACAGCAGTGCTGCCACACTCTGCTTCGTGATAATAATCAGATGCGGTCTTGGTGGTTGTTTCTGGGGCCCCAGGCTAAATTCAATGATTCCCCCCCCCAACACTGATTAAAAAGCACTGCATCCTCCCAATGGATGTTGCAATAATAATATACTTAAATTTTTATATTAGACCGAATCGATTTGAGGATCGTTTTCCATAGTGGCTCTTTCGGGATAGCCGTATCGAGCGTTCAGGCGAACATCCCTGAAGATGCCTCCAGCGTGGGAGGTGAGACGTTGCAAAGGAGAGAGAGGGAAGCTATGGAAAGCAATTATCATACATCGAGCTGTGATAACCTACATCAGTACAAATAGATGTATCTATGACAAGTTATTTCGTGAGTTGATCAATCAATAGGACGTGCGCGTCGCTCGGCTAAATGCCTGGGTTGCCCCGTGGTTGTATACCGTTAGTACCCCGGCTCGTCAGGAGACGGCGACACAGCAAACATGTTGACTCCACCTGTTCCGTGTGCGTGGGATGGAGTGTTACTTCCCTTGTTTTGCATGGGTTTCCTCCAGCATCTCCAGTTTCCTCCCATAGCTAAGCAAAATAACCCGAACAATGTAATTGCTATTGGCCCAAACATCCTAACGTTGAAAAATTACCTGCGAAATGCTCATTTGGGGATCACGCACAGCAAGGTAGCTGTCTTACCGCGCGGATTTGGCCGGGAACCTCTGAACAAGAGTCTTGTGACTCAAACAGGTTTCCTTTGAAAAAACAAGCGTAACAACCCCACCTTAATTTCCAAATAGGATCAATGATCGTCTGATGGATTTTATAACCGAGGAAGGAGTGATGTTCTTTGGTGGCCATTGAATGTTCACGAGTTATATAGCGTGGGATCGCGACGTGAAACGAAATAATTCGTTGGAAATTCTGGAAATATTTTTCTAACATATGCTTTGGCAGCTTTAATAATGACGACGCTTACAATCATGTACCCAGGAAAACTTCAGTCAATCTCCAGATTCCTTTTCTCAGGAAGGTTTTGCAGCGGGATGTTTGCCCAATGCCATCAGTCAGTGTTTCGCATATGAGAGGAAACTGCATTACACATGGAAAACTCACGGTGCATACTCGGGGGAAACACTCCAAACCCCGAACAGAATCGGGGTTTGGCGTGTTTCCTGTATCGCCACCTCCTGGGCCACCTCACAGCCCAAACCCACATCACCTTGGATTCCAAACAACGTACGAAGAAGACTAAACAATACTTAGCTTCCAACATCGAATGAGGTGGGGGATATTCGGTATTATTTTATTACGGGAAAATGGTCATACCCTTTTGAAATATCAACAAGCTTACGACCCATTCAGTGGGTGAAACAAATTCAATTGTCTCAACACGCGTCAGACACTTACATGAACTGGAAAGTTGAATGGTTTCTCAGCAGCCACACTGGCAGCGCCAAGGCCTCCCTGCTGTGCTCATTCAGTGGCCTCAGACTGATGGTGGACTCATGGAATGACATCACGGGCCAGAGGATGACTCCGTCTTTCCCCAGGTTCAAGAAACAAAGAGTCCCGTGGAGCGAATTCAATTGGGAGCAGGGCATCCTTTGTGCGTGATGTTGATGATGATGCGTTACTGGAATTTACCGCTGGCAGAATGTCTCTGCTAACGGCGCGCGGGGTTCATCAGGCTGGTGCCACTTGCCAAGCCAGCACTATTATTGAATTTCCCGTTAAATCCATTTCAAAACCACGGAATTTGAGGTTGAGGTTATTTTTATTCTAGCTACGTATGATTATCAAACCGATAAAAAGTCACAGCGTCCCCTTGCTCATCTCAATTGTCAACCCCAAGCCACTGTCGACCTCCCACAAAGTGGTACTTGTTTTTATCAGCCCTGAACAGATGATGATGATGATGAACACTAGCTTCACGCATTCATACGGTTCGTGTTTAGCGAGCCGGTCGCAAGAGCAACAGAGCCACGATCACAAAATAATACGAAACACGCAAAAATAAGTCCACGCACAAAAATAAAATGAGTTCGAAAGCTTTCATGACCGATATTACCCATAGTGTAGCTCTTTTTATGAGTTGAGGTCACGTGAAAATGTATGCAAGTGTTGTGCACCTGTCGAGATGTTGGAAAAAAACCGACCGCAATTACAACATTTACCTTTAAAGATGTTTTCGACGTTTTGCTGGTAATTACATCCAGCTTCATGATGTATGTTCAGTGGTTTTTTTTTTCTCCAACATATCGACGGGTGCACAACACTTGCATACCTTTGCACGTGACCTAAACTCATCAAAAGAGCTACACTATGCACAAAGCTTGAGAGTGACCCTCCTCCGACTTGCATGGGAAGCCCCCCTGCCCAAGACCTTCCTTCTGGCTCAGAAGCACCATGGATTCAGTGGAAGACACTCAACCGCCTGAGAACTAGAACGGGACGATCAAAAGCTGCTTTGGTCAGATGGGGCGACAAGACCGGCCCAACCACCTGTGAACGTGGAGAAGCAGACCATACTATGAAGCACTGCCTTGTCTGCGCTCTACTACCCAACCTCTGCAGCTAAAAAGACCTTGCAAAGTTCTATAAAAATGCAAATAACTGTGTAAAGAAATGGGAAACTGTCATGTAACCATTACGCTTCGAAGAACCGAAAAGAAGAAGAAGAAGGGACAAAAATCAAACTTGGCCGTGTCTCTGTGATAGCGACTCTTAGGAGGGCGACGTGGGGGAGCCCCAGCTCCGATCCCTGGGTCCCAACCCGAGCGAGGCCGTATTTTCTGTAACTGATCTCACGGTGGCCTGCCATGCACACGTGTAGATTCTAATTGTGGCCGGGCCAACTCTCCCAGCCAGGGGTTTATTTTTGAGTTTTCTCTGGAAAAGGCCACCAGATGCTAAAAAAAAAACACACACACATACACACGCGGAGCGAGGTGCGAATAAATTATTCTGTTGACAACCTCTGATATAGTGTTTGATTTAATATGAAAAGGTGTGTTAGTATTAAATTAATCCAATGTTAAGGTATACTGTATATCTTAAACGGTCGGTGGTCTGCTTCCACAAATAATTGCCTCCACGTCTGTGCGTCTCTCTATAAACTGCAGTGAGAGTTCTTTATTTGCCCAGAAAAGCCTCACTGGAGTCTCAGGGCTCGTGTTCAAGGGAGTCCTGCTTTGGGATGTTTGGCGAAATGTTCTTTGAGAATATACATGCGCGCTACCTGACAGAAAACTAGAGTCTCAGGAGGTGGTGTTAACGGAGATGACAAACGCATGGCTCATCTACCTACTTGATGTCCGAGCTTAAACAGGCAACAGGAAGGCTGTCTTGAACAAGACCAATGTATGATCCACCGACTCTGCCCACCTATGAATGTATCGGTGATTGTTCATGAAACCAACTTCCTCCAGTTTAATACTGAGGAATTACCGGCACGGATTAAGTAGCTGAGCATTGTTTACTAACAAAAACGAGCGTCGAACAACGGTCGTTTAAAGCAGTGAGACACCCTGATCTGACTTTGACCATGAGCGAATGATGATTCAACTGTGCAGCTATGAGGGCGTGCGGACTCGGCCGGGGCACTTAAAAGCTGGCACGCGTCAACAGTTTGCCGTAAAAGTTAATGAATCCTGCCGCAACTATTTCTGACGACGGGACGAAACCGCGACTCGCCCCTCCGTGGGCCGCTCTACGATCGTTCGTAGAGCGGCCCACGGGCGAGGCGCCGGAGACCGGTCGCGCGTCACCGATGCGGGGAGAGCCGTGTGTCATCCGTCCGCTACCTTTGAGTGACGTCCACTTCAGTTGGAAAGGGCATTTATTGCCCCTCGGCGGAAATCTGACTTGTCCGCTGACTCACATGCCCTGGGGCGCTCATGCAACACAACTTCCAGGGGATTAACTTTAAAGATGTTCCTAAAAAAAAAAGCCAAATGCCTCGGTTTTAAAAGAAGCTCCTGGCAAGTGTGGTGGTGGTTCGTCATTGCTACCGAGTGTGAATTTCCTGCATAGGAGCTCTCACAAAGTAGTTCCTATTTTAACCACCCCGACTGTGAGTGAAGCCCTCTATCCACATTGCCATCTGGCCGCGTGTTAAAGACGTACTCTTTCTACCACATTTCAGCGAGCATAAATGTTTAAAAGTTATACACTAAATGTGTTTACGTAGCTTTTTAACGTTGAGAGCCGCGTAGTGTAGATGTCAACACCGTTGCCACTGGAATGATTTGCGAGGATTGGATGGTTTGATTCCTGGAACCGCTAGGAGCTGGTAGTGATGGCTTTTCCTCAGCTGGAAGGCAGATGTGATTAACAAGCCACGATCGTCCGTCACAAGAGCGGGTCTTTGTATTGCCAGTTTCAAGCCCCATAATTTATCATCGTAAATTACTCAAAAGCGAAACCTTTAGAAAAATCTAATAAGACTTGCATGATGTAGATTATTCAGGGCTCAAAGGAAAATGTCATTGGACTCTAAAAGTGAAACTCAGTGATTGATTTGGCGAATTTGGATAATTCCTTAGTGAGTATATTTCCGTGTCATGGTTGGTTTTCAAAGCTGTTCTTCAGTCGTGAAGATGCCTCCAACGTGGGAGGCGAAACGTCGCGAAGGAGAGAAGGCGAGCGCTCGACACGGCTGTCCCGATAGAACAGCTTTAAAAAGCAACCATCATGAATCGAGCCGTGAAAACCTACATCAATATATTTGCGCGTGTCTGCAGAAACACCATGTAAATGAGGGGATAATGTTTGGAAATATGCACAGATGGACCAACGCTGTACCTACTTCATGTATTGCCTCGCTTACACAATGAACCCTGCACACATCAATGGACCTCATCTCCAACAGAATGACCCATAGGCTTTTCAACCAACAGCAGCGTTATCAGCAACACACGCGACACTTTGTGACACAAACCGCAGGGCCTCCGTGACTGAGAATATCTGGGACAGGTTGTGACTGCACAACTGTCCGAATTGCAGCAATGCAGTTGGCAAAAATATTTACCTTGTATATGCCTTCAGCTGTCCCCCAGTTTCCCATGGTAAAGTGAAATGTAAAAATAAGTAGTGAAAATAAAAAAGATTAAATGAGAAAATCTGTCCCACGTAGAAAACATTGCAGACGTTTCTTTTTTACCACGCGACGATCCAACATTTTCATTGGTTCGGGTCCCAGGCAAACACAGTGGCCGCATGCAGAGAGCTATTGCTGGTGGCAAGTTGATGTCTCACTCCTGAATGAACAGGAAAATTGTTTGACTAGACCGGTGCTAAAACAAGCCACTGATAGGTCCAATTGTGTGTGCGTAAACAATTTCCCACTGCGTGACCCATGCTCGCTCAAAGGACCGCAATCATTGCCGGTCACCCAGCCAGCTTTGATGACGGGCTCTCTATTGAAATGTATTTGGTGGAGGGGGTGGGGAGTGGTGGAGCAGTGGGTTCGAGCACCCTGCTAAGAGGCTGGCAACATGAGTTCGATTCCCAGTCACAGTGCCGAATTATATCTGAACCGATCCTGGCATCCACTGCACCGACCGACCGACCGACGTTGATCAGAGCGGTGAGGTATGGCCAAACTATCCCCCATGACTGACACAACATGGAGAAACCTTCATCCCGCAGTAATAACTTTTCGAATTCGATTCTTCGAAGCGTGATGGTTACATGACAGCTTCCCATTGCAACAAGTTCTTCTTTAGTCGCAGAGAGCCCTTCAACATTTAGAGATATAATAGACAGTGCTGGCCTTAAATGCGGCGGGCGTCGGCCTCTCTTCTTGCTTCGGACTGAGGGGCTTCTGGCATCTGTTGAGCTTCTGGACATCGTTGTCTTTCGGCTCCTCGGCTTCGAAGTGTTTGGTAGAATTTGCAGGTAAAACCGAGTATTTCTTGACAGGGATCGCGACGTGAACGCTTCTACCTTGATCCCCGCAGCAATAACTAAACACGTAGGGTTTAACGCTATCATCTTTGCGTACGCATGCACCCAATCTCACTGGTTCTCTGTATATAGGCAGCATCGGGGGCCTGGCTAGGACTTAGGAACCCACAAGGGCTTGCCAGGTGTTGTAGGTGTGAGGCTGCAAGGTGGCCAGGAGGTGGCAGAGTTGGGATTTATTCACTGTGAGTTTGTCCAATATCCCCCGCCAGACACTCGTGAGCGATATCAGCTTAACTCTCCAGGAAGAATCAAGATCCTGATATTAAAAAAAAAACCATTCCAGACTTGGAGAGGATTTACTGGGTAAACAACTGTCATGATTGTCAACAGCACCGTCATCACCAGCCGTTCTCCACCCACCGCAGCGTGGGCGCTTCCTAGACGCGAGCCTCTTCAGCAAAACCGCAAAGTAGTTTTAAAAGGATTTGCAAGCAGTCCACTCAAACTCACTCAACCTCGCAGCACTTCTTCGACATAATCCACACTTTGCACTAGCGTCACACCACTTAAGTGCCGGTTTTTTTTACAGTTTACGTCCTAATGTGCCATCCGCACCGTGATTGAAACTCTACAGTAAATATGCATTCGTATCGGAATCGAAAATTAACTCGTGACGTACAGTTCTGCGTTTGTCAAAATAATAACAATACGGCTCTACTTTCATCCACTGCTGGATGAAATTCGCCCCACGCCGTGCCAGCACTGGCTGGTTGTTTGACCATACTTCCCCGTATTGGGACCGGTCGAAATGTCACCGCCGTCTTTCTCCACGGCCAAGAGTGAAAGCTAGACGGCAGGGTTCACAGGTGGATTACCTTCAAACCCCAACGTCACGGCCCATTATCCCAGCTCGGTGTAAACATTCAGAGGGTCTCCAGTACCAGCCACTAAAGGTGAAAAATCGTGAACTGCGTTATCGCTGTTCTAACAAAATCAACTTCAGCGCTCAACCGTAGCGCTTCCTGACATTGCCGGGCCGATTGCTTTTAAACGTAAAACATTTTCCCACGACCAGCGCAGGGAGAAGCTGGCAATGCCCTCCGCCTATCACCGAGAAACGCCAAGCAAGATGTATAAATAAAGGAGGCCCGTGACGCACAGACGAAGTCCCCATAGGCATTTACGACCTCCGGGCCGAGGGATGCATGTGCTCCAACCGTGGCGAACTCATAAATGTCCTCATATTAGGCGACGCTTTGCCGACGAATTGGCTTGCGAATGAACGGCTGATGTGTTTTGAGAGACTGCAGACCCAATGGCTTTTTGACCGATGCTGGCTGTAAAGGAAATTTATTGCAAGAGCGATCTGGGAAATTATGATAATTTCAAGGAAATTAATACATTTCACGGTGTGTTGTTGGAGTGGGGGGAGCAGAGCAGGGGGGCAGTGGTGCTAACAGTGGCTGCCACACTGCGTCATGAACCTAGTGACCTGAATCTGATTCCGCGGGCACGGATAGCATCGGTGGCGAGCGATATCGCAACCAGTGCTGGGCCCGTCCTTCACCAACGGCACTAATAATTTTATACACTTTAAAACGCGCGCAAATCCCACGCCTCGTCATGGACGATACACGCATGCCGGAGGCGATGATGCCCGTCTAACCTCGAAGCCTGAATGGGCTTCAACAATCAATGTCAGTAGGGTTGTGGATTGTGATGTTTGACCCTTTAGATTGCGATGTTTGACCCGTTAGTGAGTGGCGTATGGCAGGATGCCAGAGTATCCGGAGAAGGGGGTAGCCCTCACAGCTCCGCACCTTGCGGTATTTTTCGGTCTTACACAACCTGGCCAGCTGGTGCTGTGGGTAAAAGACTCGTCTCACAATCAGAAGAAGGTCGCCTCCCACGCTGGAGGCATCTTATTCAGAACGCCTGATAAAGCCTCCAACGTGGGAGGCGAAACGTCGCTAAGGAGAGAGAGGGAACGCTCGACACGGCTATCGGAAATAACAAGCAATTTTTATACATGGAGCAGTGAAAACGTACGTGTGTATTTCCATCCATCCATCATCAGAAACCGCTTAATCCTATACGGGGTCGCGGTGAGCCAGACCCTATCCCGGCAGACATAGGGCGCAAGGCAGGGATACACCCAGGATCGGACGCCAATCCATTACAGGGCACCGGGGGCAATTTAGTCCGTAGGCCAATTCACCTATGCAGCAGCATGTCTTTGGACTGTGGGAGGAAACCGGAGTGCCCGGCGAAAACCCACGGGGACACGGGGAGCACATGCAAACTCCACACAGAAAGGCACCCAAGCCGAGATTCGAGCCCGGGACCTTCTTGCTGTGAGGCGGCAGCGCTACTCACCGCGCCACCGTGCCGTCCACATCTGTATTTATTACTATTTTAACTAGGAGACAACATCTTCCAAGCTGCCCAGTGCTTGAGCCTGCAGTGTATCCAGGCGACAGGCGCGAGCTGGAATCCTCATCGTCGGGGAGCTGATGAAGTGCCTGTCACGCTCCTCCGTCCGTTAGTGAAACGCAGCAGAGGAATCTGTAGTTAATAAAGCGAAAAACGCATTAGTCACCCACCCACGATGCTAACACCCACCCACGATTCTACTGTTTCGATGCATAATTATTAGGGCTGTAACGGGGACCAAGGTAGAAGCGTTCACGTCGCGATCCCTGTCAAGTAATACTCGGTATTACCTGCAAATTTCTACCAAACACTTCGAAGCCGAGAAGCTGAAAGACAACGATGTCCAGAAGCTCAACAGATGCCAGAAGCCCCTCAGTCTGGAGCAAGAAGAGAGGCCAATGCCCGCCCGCCTTTAAGGCCAGCACCTGGGTCTGTCCCATGAACTCCTGTCAGCGAGCCTTCGATACTCTTCGTGATAGCCTGAAGGTAAACCTGGCCTGGCACAGGTGCCGTGGTGACGTCACCGCCACTGTTATTGTTGATGTGCGGCTGTAATCATGTGGTGTGTGGCGTGTGAGTCGGGGTCAGGGAGACCCCAGAGGCGACCTGCGATGGTCAGAGGTCACCGCGGGAGAGCTGCAGATATGCAGCGGAGCGCAAGAGCAAACGTAAATGTAAAATTATTATTATTATTAATTCATTGTTAGTGCCAGCTTTCAGTATCCTGTACAGAGTGACGGGGGGTCGGAACTTATCCTGGCAGACACAAGGCGCAAGGCAGGGCTATACCCAGGGCTGTACTCAAGATAGGACGCCGGTCCATCGCAGGGCACAGGGCGCAATTTAGTCAGCAGGATAGTTAACCCAGGCAGCAGCAAGTGTTTGAACGGTGGTGGGGGAAAACCGGCGCGCCTGGTGAAAACCCACGCGGCCGCTGAGAGAACATGCGAACTTCACGTTGAAATGCAACCGAGCCGGAAATCCAACCAAAGCGTTGTTGCTGTGAGGCAGGCATCGCTACTCACTGCGCCACCGTGCTGCCCGCACGAGCAAACAGTTTTGTTTAAGACCTGTGATCCTAACGGCGTACGTTTGGTGGAGATTGGGATCTCAGGGAACCAATGCTTGTAGAGTGAACGAGCGGCGGCAACTGACAGGCGCTGTCCCCAGGCTTTACAAACGTGTGGACGGTGAGGGACACCTCGGTTCCACACGGCGGCTAAACTCTCTTCAAGAATGTCTCGACACAGCAGTGAAGGCTGCAGCATCTCTAGGTCACTAGCGGGCCCGGGGCCGGTTCAGAAATCGTCACGTGATGTTAGCCGTGGCCTTGAATCGAACCGAGGTCACCGGGTTCACTCTGCCCCGCGGCCGCTCTGGCACCGCGCGTCGCTCGCAACACGGTTCATGCGTTCGTACGTTCGTAAGCCGCACACGCGTGGCGTATATGAACACGAACGTGTGAGTCACTGGCAGAGGAGAGTGTTTTCCTAAAAGAACACAGTGCCCCCATTAGCGCGCACCAAGCAGCGTGTGATGAATCAATCGCCCACAGCGCCGGCAACAGAGTCAACAAACAGCGGGGATCCGCCGGCAGTCTCCCGCATTCCTCTTCATTTCGGTAATCCGGCGCGGACAGGTTATATCCTCGCGTCAAGTGTCGCCGTCAAAATATCAGTAGCGCGCCGTCAGTCAAAATTCTCAGAATGACAACAACCTCTGAGCAGGAACTAGACCGAGCGCTCTTTGACCGAGAGCCCCCGCCTGGTGTGCTAATTCACTGGATCGTAGCTCTTCGTTCTTAGAAGCGAAACGGCCACCGTGCAGCACGTCTGCCATGACTCACACACCCAAGCCCTGTTATCGCTCTCCTAGACACAACATGAACCGTTACTTACGACACTCGAGGTTATCTCGAGTGATGTTGGAAACACTTACGCGTTGACACATTGTGACACGACGTGGATTCCTGGGAACGCATTCGCTGTTTGGCCAGGCAGTGGCGGCCATGCGCGTCGCTTGTAATCCGGCAGTGTGGCGGCAGCAGCGAGGGTTGGTGGATCAGCACGCTCGTGTCCTCAAGATGCCTCTCCGTTGGGGGTCGAGGTGCCATACCCTGGCTCGCCACGAGAAGGCAGCACAGCAGGTGCATTGATCGCCATGTGATACCAGCCGTATGGGGATGGAGTGTTGCCCACCTCGCACAAACGTGGTTTTCTCCGGGAGCTCCAGTTTCCTCCCACACGTTGAAACGCGCAGGCATTCACGAACAAATAGTGTTGTCATACAAGTACAGTCGCACGGAATATTTGTTGAATGACTTGAATACCTATGCAATAGACTACGCTTGTCGAGGACATAACGCCACAGTAGTAATTACATGACTCCTAACACTGAGCGGTACCTGTGGGTTTATGAGTGAGGGTCAACTCAGACCATCATAGCTCGCGGGGCCAATTTAATCATTGCAACTTTGTGGACACCAGTTCCCCAGTGGTGATCTCATAGAGACACGGGTTCCTGACATGGGAATGTGAAATCTGAACTACTGGCTTAGGGCCAAGGGTGGAGATGAGCAGCAACGAATGCAGAGAGGCACTTGAGCAGGGAGACACCTTGCATTTTCAGTCGGCATTGGTGAGAAAATACAATAAAAAAATCAATCACTCTGATCGTCTTAAAATTATAATAATTAGCAATTTATAATGCACGCATGTTCGTTCAATGGCGACGGCATTCGTTCGAAGAGAGAATGATTCAAACTGCAGAGAGTCGAGAGGCGGGAAGGCAGCCACGTGATTATCCGGCGCCTATTAATGCCACAACATGGAGACTTTGACATTTCAATAAACAGATGGCCTAGTTTTGCAAATGATGATGGCATTAACCCATGAAAATAAGCCATTGCTGCACTGCCATCTCCCTGGCCAGCCCGTGGCCCAAGCCTTCACCACGTGCTGTCCCAGCCTTCCCGGCTCACTGCCTCCCCGTGTCTCACATCAGACATGACCGGGCACATTCAGGATCCTTTGGTCGAATGTAAATTGTCATCTCTCTAAGTGGACGTCGCTGCCGCTGTAGTTGTGCGGCCGCTGTTCCTGCTACTATCAGTAGCAGAAGAGAATCACACTTAAGCCCCTCCTGGATTACCGCTGTCAACTCGACAGGACACAGGACCCAACGCAAGAGCGTTGCAAGTGTTTCGTAAACCCGCTCAGGCATAACATTGTCACGCAAGCTGGCCTGCCTCGCAACCACATGTATACATGTACAGCGCTATCGTCAATCCACTGCTGGATGAGCGTCTCCCACGTCGTGTGGGTCGTGATAATTATTTTTACCAAACTTCACCACGCTGGCCGGTGCGGGTTGATGAATGTGATGACATTTGGAAGCATAGACGCTGCAGCATTAAAGCATAGTGCAGTACAACAATGCATTGAGCAGCCCCCTACTGCACCTGCACGCACAGTGGTCACCCCATGCAGGCACCCTGCGGACCTAACCCTGCTTATATTCCAGTGTCCGATGACCTGGGGCACCTTCGGGGTGCTTCAATCACAGGGAACAACCGATGAGATTTCCAAACTAGCCAGTTCCGGCCTACGACGCAAGCATTACTTATGCACAGGAGTTCCATTTCATTCGAGTCGTTGGCAGGTCAGGCCCCTTTCTTGGAAAGTGGGTGATAAGTACTTTTCAAGGCGCGCACCAAACGTTTTAAAATGCTCTCGTTTTTTTTGGGCCAGCGATGCGAAGCTCTGTGCTGCTGCTGCGCTCTAACGTCCCTCTTAGAGGAAGGAAGGCCAGATAGGCGATGACTGGAACGTTTCCATAAATCTCTCGCGGAATGCGCGCTATTGCCGTGAGCCGAGCCGAGGCCACGAGGCGTCGCGTGAGTAGCGCGCCCGCAGATAGACGAGACGCGGCTGCCTTCAAATTCGCACACATGAACATCAATAGAGGTTTTGACAAAAGCATATGTGGCTGCCTGCAAACTGGAGCCTTTGCAAAAAGGTGTCCACTTAGTGTTTAAATATCTTAACACTGTTTTCTCACTGCCGGAAAGGGTATAACCTCGTATTTTCTACATTAGAGGTCCTGCTATTGGACCGTAATTCTCAACGTTGTTGTGTCGCATAAAGAGCTTGCAAGCTCACTGGGTATTTTTTCTGCTGTAATAATACACATCTATCTATATCTATCTATTAACCGGTGGGTCGCGACCGGTTGGGCGGCACGGTGGCACAGCGGCTGAGTAGCGCGTCTGTCTCACAGCAAGAAGCACCCGGGTTTGATCACCGGCTCTGGTGCCTTCGTGTGTGGAGTTTGCATGCTCTTCT
>JAZEWU010000022.1:7233631-7276131 GCA_036362915.1 Geotria australis | reverse complement strand
CTTACTCTTCCCCGCTGGACAACCGTTAAAAATAGCTGCACAGCTCGCCAGTTCCTTCGAGCTTCAGTAAAAAAAAGTTGACCGACCAATCAGTGGACCGCGAGCTCCACCTGGTGGTCCGTGTAGACCGTACCCACGTGGGGCGAGTGGGGCATTGAGGTGGAAAATGTTGAGAACCCCTGCTATAGGAAAACCGCTCCGTGCCGTGGGACTGTGGAATTCCCCCGCACTGGCGACTCAGAGACGGCCAACGCAGATGTGCATTGCCACAGGCTTGGCGAGCGGCGGGGCGGACATATCGGTGGGTTTCTTTTTCCTTCTGCGGTCGCGCCAGCACCGATCGGTGTCAGTGCGGGCGACAGGGATTTGGCACAAATCGTCAAAGTGGCACGATGCCGTTTGCACGCACGGCTGGGGGCCGTGTCGCGACACCAGCCAGGGGCTCCCGATCGCCGCCAGCACGCGGGAGGCCACGGGGGAGGCCAGGCGGGGTCACCCGTGTCGCCGCCTGGCCGAGACGGGACCAGCCGGGGGAGTCACTGGCATCTTCCATCGTCACCCACCCCGCGCCTCGCCCCGGAACCTGTGGGGAGGTGAACGTTATCGCCTCATGATAACGTTCTGTCCAGCGCTTTGTGACCCTCGGGTGAAAAGCGCTCTATAAATGCTATTATAATTATTACTACGCGGTTTAATGAGCGAGTAAACGGAACCGAATCAACCGAAACATTTTACGATGCAACAACGTCCCGACGGTGAATTTGACTGAATGCAGCGTTGTCACATTGAGCAATCCTCACGCTATCTCTACGGTCGTATTTTACGTGTTTTAATAAATCAAAAATTTTGGTAGAAAAAAAAACCCCGGTGTGAAACACTTTGTTTTTCATCTATACACGGCACTTAGTGTGCGGTTGCGTATGCGTACGGTATGTGTTTACATGCGAGCTGTTTACCGTACACTACATATATATAGGGCGGCTTGTGTGTTTGTTTTTTACACGTGAATACTGTGTCGGCTTCAGAGAGAGAGAGAGAGACCCGATTAGAAATCCTGGGACTGCCCGGTGGGTCGCCCACACAGCACCGGGATTCATGCCTCTTGACAATTGTGCAAGGCCTGTCGCCCAGAGAGGCGAGGCGAGCCCACACAGCGCCCGCAGCCTCTCCAACACCGCAACATTCAAGCGCCACGGCCAAGGCACTTCTTACCCACAACATTTACATTCCAGCTTCTTGTGCTGGCCACGGCCACCCCTGTGTGTGTGTGTTTGTCTTTACCCAGCGGCGTGGCGGTTCGCGCCCCGCGCTAGGGTATGACACGAACCTGAGTTCAAATATCAACGTTGCGCACTGTTAGAGGTAAGACGTAATGAATTTCACCCAGGTCGGCTCGGCCCTCAATGAGTACTTGGTGGGGTGTGTCAATATAAGGTTTCGTAAAAGAGAAAGATGAGCTTGATCACAGCACCTTTGTGTGTGTTGTGCAGGTATTCATAGGCTCTCGCTGACAGTATTTTCCCGCCTTGTTTTATGGGGACAAAGACTGAGATTGTTTGTTCTTGTGCCGACTCCTGGGTTGTGAATTTATTGTGGCAGTAAAGCACATCTGCAATGTCAAAACAATGATCATGTCTGACGCAAGTACAGCAAGTAGGATCCTCTGAGACGCGACAGAGTTTTAGCACATGCTTGGGGTTTATCCAAGTACTTTGGCTTTTCTTCCAAGATGCCCTCGAGAGGCCGTCTAGACCTCCCCCTAGTGGAGGCTCCTCCACCAGCAGTGGCGTGAGCAAGACATTGCAGGGCTGTACATTTACCAACCTGTACCTTTAAGTCCCTGGTTTTAAAAAAACCACATCGATTTTACTCTCATGTTTAGTATCTGCGTTGCATTCCATCTGCTTCACGCACACACACCTCGCCGATTTGAAAGCTTAACCCTATAAATACATGTCTTTAACCTGTTGGGTGTCACCGCTAAAGTGCAGATACCTTCTGACAAAACAGGATCTGAATCGCTCAATAAATCAATGTCCTCTATTTAACCTATGTGACAGCCCAGGGGGATTCACTATCAGACGAGTGGACTTGGCTACCCCGGTGGTTACAATTGAAATGTGACGCTTTCATATAAAGTGCATGTAAGTGTGACTTATATCCAAGCACATACAGTAGAAGCTAAACGGTAAGTTTTGACAGTTTGTCAGGGCTGAGACAACATTTAATCACGATGAATACAATTCAGAACGCACATATATACCTTCGATTTCCAAAGTATGTATTCGAACGACTCAGAGGCGACCTGCAGATGCGGGGCGTGACGCTGCACGGTTTGGCGCCAACAATTCGCCAGACGCCGCGTCATATGTATCACGATGCAATCGGCCAATTCATTCACGAGTGTGTTTTCGTTGTGGCAGGAAACCGCAGAACCCGGAGGAAAACCACGCGGAACAGGGGGAGAACACACAAACAACCACACAGAATGGCGCCCGAGGCGGGAATCCAACCGCCTCGGGCAGGAGTTTCTTCCTGTGAGGCGCAGATGTTACCACCGCATTGGACACCCTGCCGCTCTATTCGTCACAATCTGAAGAGGCAACATTCAATACGTTCTGTTACGAAGCACAACACAGTTTGAAATAACAAATGATCTGCCTATCTGACAGGGTTATCACATAAATCACCGTTATTCACCGTCGCTGACTCTTGCCGATGACTTAAGGCTCTGGCTCACAGTCTCTTATATACTTTGGCTGAGAAAACCCCCCGCATATGCGGCTTTGCTTTCCATAAGAGCTCATCAGAAACAAGCCAAACCCCAGACAGAAGACACTGCCAAGGAAGGTCCATTTAAGAACACACCATCGGTGATTGCTTAAGAAGCTGCAGATGAATGATTTCACCTGCACACAGTTGGCGGAAAGGGCGCAGCGTGGGTCACGCTACGAACGCAACAAAAACACGGCGCTCCCAATCTCCTGCGCGGAGCCCTCTAGCCGAGCCGTGCCGCTGGCCAGAGCCACTGGCTGACGCGACAACACTCGCTCGGAGACGCGGACGCTGCCAGGCACGGCTCCGGAGAAAGTGAGCGCGAGAAGCGTTGGGCTTGGCTCGGGTTTGACGGAGTTAAGACACTACCCTCCCTAACTAATAACAGCCACCTTCCACCCTCAAAACACAAACACTCCCTCGCTCCTCCACTCAACATACCCGGCTCTCCCTCCTCCCCACACACACGCACACGCACCCTACCTCCTCCTACCCCCCCACCACCACAACCTCATACGAACAGCAACATCCAAGAAAAAATAACTCACCCGCCCTCCCCCACTGATTCGCGGCTGTGACATCACCCGCGCCGCTGCGGTTATAAGTTGGCGTTGGCTGCACGCTCAAGACATTCGCTCCGCAGGCGCAGCAGCAGCAGCAACTGAAGCAGCGGCTGAAGCAGCAGCAACAGAAGCAGCCCCCATCGAGAGAAGAGACGAGAGCAGCTCTGCCATGTGAGTGCGCGCGATGGTGTGCGTGACAGCGCGGCGTGAGCCACGCACCACACGTGTGTCTCTGTCACGTAAGCGGCTCGCTAACGGTGCAGTAACGCTAGGGCGCATAGCATGCGCTCATATGGTCTATAGTGATACCTAGGTATGGTTTGTGTGTGCATGGTATACCCATCACAGTTGCTTTTCAAACCTGTTCTTTCGGGATAGCGGTTTATCGTACGTATGTTAAATAGGTGCTTGCAAACTGGCCATGCTGTCCATAATAATATACAACAATATAAGTTTGTAGATATATGTCTTATATTTGCGTTGTTGCAGTGGTTGACACATATCGCTACAGCGTTCGTTAACCCGGGTTAAATCCCCGGTCATGTCCACTATTAATAATTAGTACTGTATATGAATTTGGCCAAAGCCTCCTCCGTTCATTTGTCAACTCAGCCTAAGCCGATTTACTAGAGTGCAAATGTGCAATGCTGTGGGGATACACTTCAGCAACGGGGAGACAAAGGTGTCTAGGTGCGCTGTTCGTGTGTCCCATCGTCCTTACAAGTTGCCCTTTAACAGAGGCAGTAAAACACTGCGGTGAATGGGCGAGGGTTTAGGAGGGCTCGCCACAATGCACAGTCAGGTCACTTTGTACATTCATGAGCTGAGCTGGTTTTGACGTGTGTGATACAGTATATGTGGCATGCGCCTGTGGTGTGTGCATTGAGTTTGCGTGTGAATAATTCAACGTTACGTTCATAACACAGACCCGAAAACTTTTCGACGGCTAAAACGCTCAGAGATTTTGTCTTGGGGAAAAACGACGACGTTTTTCTAAATTATTTCTCAAACAAAACTTCAGAACTATGGAAACGATGCGAGCTTACGAGGGTGGAGGGGGGATTCTGGGTTTAAAGTTTGGAATCGCAAATGTAACCAATCAATTTTTAGGAGGAACACATGTATTTTGATCAGAAAAATCTGAATAAGTTGTCTCATTCAAAATACCGTGTTCTCTGTCACGCTAATGGGCAGTAAAACAAATATTCTGTAGGGTGGCGCTGCAGTTACGAGTGCGCAATCGACTCGCGATCAGGTCGTGAGTTCAAGTCCTAAATCAGGGATTTACTCAGCTCATTATTTACATGGGACGCTAAAATAGATACCACATTGCAGGGGTCCTCCCAAGGCGAGACTGGCCCCGGCCATCGGAATGTGGAATTTCCACAGCTGGCTCAGGGCCACTAATTTATTTGGGTGGTACCTCAGCGCTCATTAAAAAAAAACCCCACTAAAGAATTGTTGATTTTTTACTTTCAAGAAAGTAAAGACATCTTTCAAGGATAACAAAAATAGTATTGGAAACATGCCAAACAATGAAATTAGTAAACGTAGCACAATGTATACCCACCAAGTTTACCAACCAACATGGTAAATGAGTGTGTACTTTCAGGAGACAGTACAATAATTAGGTTCATGACAAGGGTACCTGTGTGTATCATTTGTTATGTACATTTCAATATCACGCTCTGATATTGTGAGTTTTGCACAGGCGTTCTCAATGTGCGACTACACAAAAACAGGATTATTGAATAAGTTGTACAAACATTCCGAGCAGCATCCTCGCTTGAAAATGATCCCGAGACGAATTGAGGCTTTCCTGGAGAGAGCTTTAACGCGGTTCACTCGTAAAACAAGAACTACGCAAACGTCATTTCACACTGACCCAGCTAACATTTACAAATGTCCATCCATCTATTGTCAGAAACCGCTTAATCCTGTGCAGAGTCGCGGTGAGCCGGAGTCTATCCCGGCAGACACAGGGTGCAAGGCAGGGGTATATCAAGGATGGGACGCCAGTCCATCACAGGGCACCGGGGGCAATTTAGTCCGCAGGCCAACTAACCTATGCAGCAGCATGTATTTTGACTGTGGGAGGAAACCGGAGTGCCCGGCGAAAACCCACGCGGATACGTGGAGAGCATGTAAACTTCACACAGAAAGGCATCCGATCCGGGATTTCTTAATATTAATGCTAAACATGGGAACATCTGTTTGGTAATAGCGGGCTTTTGTTTCAACCCACGTTCCAAGATATTTTATTTTTATTTGTTGGAAATCACCGCCAGCGACCTAAGAGAAATTGCTCACAAGTTACGTTTTGGCACATGTCGAACGTGCGCGGAAAGTTGGGCGTCCAGTGTAGCACTTTGCAAGCAAGCGCCGTAGAAGGAAAATAATGGCAATACTGTAGAAAAAAATAAATCAACGGTATGAGCCTAATGCTGCTTGACACACGCACGTACACACACACGTGCGGAGGGAAAACTCCGCCATATGGCCATACAAGCCAACGGGGCGTATACTGTACGGTTACGTGAGACTGACATCCACATAAGGTGATGTGGCCAACACCACTCCCAGCCACCTTGGTCTCCCCAGAGCTGCCACGCACACGCCGCTACAGGTACTACTCGTCAAAGGCTGAGTAGACCTAGGAGAGGGCAGAATCATACTCCCTCTGGCACCATGGTCAGAGATTGAGTCAGATGGCCGCACTTGTGGCACAGTGTCTGACTCTTAAGACAAAGACAAATATCACCCGTATAGCCTTAACAGACTGTAGGGGTAAGCACCTATGAAGGCCGACACGTCACACGAGGGGGTGGGTGGCCAGCACCACGCCCGGCCGCCTTTGTCTTCCTAGTGGCAATATTTACACACCGAACTAGGTACTCATTTGAAGCCGAGTCGACATACGGGATGTGCAGGACCGGTTCAGAAGATCGTCACCGATGTTAGCGCGTTCGCGGGATTCGAACTCGTGTCGCCAGGTTTGTAGCCCAGCGCGCTATCCACTGAGCCACCGCTCATCAAAAACGCCACAGTCTGCACACCCACACGAATCCTGTGCCGTCAGTGTCACAGAGAAACAAGTCGCCCGAGCGCAGTTGTTTGGTGCGTAAAAACAAACGCCGAGAGGCAACACGCGCTCGCGGCGCGCGGCGCGCAAAGGGCCCTCGGGCGAGTGTTTTGGTCCCAGTGGAGCGCGAACGGCTCAAGTCGCGCGGCTCCGTGTGAGCCTCTGGGACGAGCCGCGTGTGAGGAGTCGGAGCGCACGTTGCTTCGCTTAGCGGTGATTAATTGCGTATTATTCTCGCTGCCTCTCGCTGCGTTAGGGCGGAAAACCCGTGACTTTTGTCAGTTTTCGGTGTCTCGTGCCAAGTTTAAGTAGGAGCGCGGAGCCCTTTTGGCACGGCATTTGTAAAAAAAAAAAACCACATTGGTTTAAAACAACCCACTGCTACGTATACAAGCGAGCCAGAATATTGACATGTGTGTGTACTTTATTATGTAATACAATAAATATTATTACCTACACATTCGTCATTGCATCCGACCAGGTGGTGGTGTGGTTTAAAGGCTCACAGTTGGAGAGCAGCCAGTTCAAATGCCAATCGGGGTGCGGGAGGGGTAGAATCAGCCCAGCATTGCTCTGGGGTCAATACATGAGTACTGTACAACAATGGGCTGATTGCAGCAGGGGGGACAGGGGCCCCCTCCATGGTAATGTGGAATTTCCATCTCTTATTGCGGTTCAATCGATGGAGATTAAACATGACTATGGATAACACTGGTCATGAAAGCCTTCGAGTTAAGTTGCCCAATTGTTCGTTTGAGCAGGTAGACACAAACGTGCTCAATGCACAGGCTGTGCATGCGAGCACATGCACACCCACCCACATTGTGTATATGTCCATACTCACACACGAATGAACGTTTTCACTTTACGACTATAGTAGTTCCCACACAGCCAACCTTTCCTTACTCGCAAGCTGGCAGGTTCTGCTTTAGATCAATAAACCTACTCGTACGTCAATCACGCTCACGAAAAAAAAAACACGTGGATACGAAAGGGATTTACGCACGTGAAGTGAAAAAAAAAATCAGCCTCACCTCATTGGCAGATCTGGCACAAATAAACAACGGCTCGCGAAACGCATCAAAGAGTCCATGTGTGTGATGAAATGCATCAAAGCTGCCAATGGGTTTCAAATACAAGCCCTTGGCGTCTCTCCAGGGTCTTCCTTAGACCTTTGTCTCAACGCCCTGACCCATTTCCTCCTCACTCCTGACCCGTCGCGTGTGCAGTCATTTGAAAAGCATTCCTCGCCCAAGTGGCTGTGATTTATATCGGGTTTAAAGTGTGGATGTTGATTTATTACTATTATGATTATTTATGCAGGTCCCTTTTTCCCCGGCCGGCCGAGTCGCGACGCTAGTGGCGGCGATGGTTGCCGTCGTTAGAGACTCACAGTCCGAGGAAGGTCACAAGTTCAGATCCCGGTTGGGAAGTTGGGCCAAGCCGATCGTCCCTCCGGTGGCCGGTTAAAACGAGACTACCTTGCGGGAAGTAATTAGCGCTTATCTTATAGACAGGAATGTGGATGTACCTGGCTCAGCGCCACCAATGCAGATGAGTGCTGCCCCATTACTGGTCCGCGCGGGGAGACACTGACCGGTTCGTAACCCGACACTGGGCACCACCACGGAACCGTTGCTCCCCACGTGAGACATTTAAGAAATCTGTTTTCCAAATTTCTCACTATTTACAAGACCTCACATTCAACATGTTGTTTTCGAACTATAAGCCGCAATCTTTTTTTCTCCTCTTCTTCCTCTGCTCTCAAGAAAGAAAAAAAAAACCAGTCGTTGCTCAAAACACTCTCGCTGCATGTTTTTTAAATCTTCGAGGAAGTATTTTTGAAGGGTGACACTTTAGAGGTAACATAGTTTCAGCTTACACTTTGGTACGAATAAATATGCTCTATTTAAATATGATAAACCCTTGAGATTTGGATTCCAAGGGCTCCTGGCAAGACGCAGCTATACACAATCGTAAACATAACACGTTGATATTGCACTGCAGAGTAACCTGTTTGCCTCTTGCTAACTGAGACAATGAAGCGACACCCAGAGGCCACTGGCTCAGGGGCAGAGCTGGGAGACCGTGAGGGGACACCTCACAGGTCGGCGGTCGACTCCGCAACAGTTTCAACATCTGGCAGAAAGTAAAAACCGACGGCTAGGCCGAGTGGCATCCTCTACAATGACCGCAGTGACCTTTTAACCCCTCGACCTTGCACGTGTAGCAGTTTTATTGTCCTCCGTGCCACACGCAGGGTGATCAAAGCGTCTGCCACCCTCAGTCTATGGATGCCGGCCTGAGCCAGGCCACAGACTTTACAATCACCCCTTGTGCGGTTGTCCGAACACAAACGTGAACCGTCCTGATCAAGTTGGATGTAATTTCCAGCGAAACGTCGATAACATCTTTAAAGCTAAGCGCTGTATGTTCAGTCGTTTTTTTTGCAACATATCGACGGGTGCATAACGGGTGCACAACACTTGCAGAACTTTTCACGTGACCTAAACTCGTAAAAAGAGCTACACTATGGATGACATCTGTCATGAGAAAGCCTTCGTCCGACACATCCCTCCTTCCCTCCACCGTGTCTCCACCGTGCCTCCACCTCAGCCCTATCTCGCAGAACGACGGTGCGAGCGGCTCCCAACCCCCGCGCGCGACGAACGATCGACCGGAGACCTCGCGCGAGACCGGCGCTGCCGTCCGGGCAGCGATGCAGGGCGTCCTGGCGAGGAGCGTGATGGCGGCCGTGACGATGGCCCTGCTGGCCGCGAGCGGCGCGCCCGGGGCGGCGGCCTTTCTCTCGTCGAACGACACGCAGCTGAGCGCCCTGCTGGCGCGTCACGCGGAGACCGAGCCGGAGGAGGGCCCCGGGACGGAGTCGGGACACCGGCGCGTGCGGCGCGCGATCGACGACGCGGACAAGGCGTCCATCCTGGAGCTGCACAACAAGCTGAGAGGGCAGGTGTACCCGTCTGCCTCCAACATGGAGTACATGGTACGCGGTGCGGCGCTCGCGGGTTTGGGCGGCGGGGGGGATCGGCGCCTGGCTGGATTGTAGGTTGTGAACAACAACTCAAATGTTGAAAACAGCTCCCCGCGCCACGTCTCCCAAACCACAACGAGTCCCGGGGCATTGTATGGAAGTTTTTTTTTGTTATTTCCGAGTAAGCGCGTTGTTACAGTGTTACCACGAACGTAGCAGGCAAAAGGGCTGGAGCAGTGGTACACTGCGTTATTCAGAATTGCGATCTATAGACCAGATGTGCCTTACATACCAAAGTTGTTATTATTATTTCCCATGAGCGTGCTGCGCTGTGAACCTGGCGACCCGAGTTCGATTCCCGGCCACGGTTAACATCATTGGCAAGCAATTTCAAAAACCGGTCATTCCCTCTATCTTCCTTTGCCAACCCGCACTCACCAACTTGTTGAAGTATGGGGGAAATAAAAATACCCACGAGTGGCACGGCATGGGAAGCCTTCATCCAGTAGTGGATTGAGCATGGCTTTTACACGTTATTTATATTTTTTCTTATTTCAGGAATTACAGTGTTCTTTATTTAAAAGTGCAATATTCGGTGCATTTCGACAGCGGGTCAGTGTAATTACTCGTAAATGGTTTGACACGGGGCGGCGTGACACAGAGAGGCCATGCACGCACGTGAAGTCTCATTGCTGTAGGGGCAGAAAAAAACCCTGCAAATTAATGCACCTTCTGCGGGGGCGCTTGGGCCAGTTTGGCACGCGCGCCGAGGGCTTGCCGTGGCTGATTCTTCACACGGCGGTGAGAGAGGCACGGCTTGCTGTGGCTCAACGCTGGAATTCATAAAGCCTGCAGAATTTTCACTTTGGCATATGTAGGTCACCGAAAGTGGGCATCGCGCAAAAAAAAAAATGTGCTCTTCAAAATAACAGCAACTGCGCTTGTCACATGTGGCTATGACTCTATCCACACACCAAGCGTGTGACTTTCATTATGTCTGTGAAAGAAACCCAACTACTGTATATCTTTAGTTGGCAGGGGATAGCCCGAACTTACTGCTGGCCTTGGAATTCCTTAATTGCTTCTTGGCTATTTGTGTCTGGTGTGAATTTGGCTTTTTTGTTCGCAGCTTGCTAACGGGATTTAACAACCAAAATAATTTCCGTATCTCTCTCCTATTGGATTATGTATACACGGTCATTCTGCTCCACTGATGGCCATTCTACAGTGACGGACATTCCACGTTTCCATAACGAGGGCCATTCTTTCTATAGGACCACCACTGTTGACTTCCAACAATTGACCGTGGCGGTGTGAAGGCCTAAGTCAACTCCTGACTGGCAATTGAACTCCCAACCTTGTGATTCTGAGCTGAGCGCTCTAACTACAGTGCCACCTGATTGGATATTTTATCTATTCTTAATAACAATGGCCGATGTTATCGGCTTGAGGCAGCTGTCCTTTATAAACCCATAGCTCGGTCTCAGACGTCTCTCTCTGATCCACAAGAGGAGGGTGTTTGCTCCGAGTGTCAGAGCAGCCAGACTTCCCCGTGTCTCCGCACAGCTCGTTTTCTTTTCGTTGTTTTGACAGCTGTGGGTCGGGGCAAGTATGCATCTCCATCCACCGCACTCTGTCGCGATGGAGCCAATAGCACGGCCTGTAGCCTTGCCCTGGGCAGAGAGAGAGTGGCAGCCTCGACGGAACCGGAGAGCGGAAAGGGCAAAGAGTGGAGACAGATTAAGAGCCAGGCAAGGGTCTTAGAGCCGACGGCTGGGTCGGTGAAGTATGTGGTAGGTGTGGTGCAGCCGTCAGTGCTGTGCAGCTCCACTAACATCCGCTTGGCCCGCAGAAGAGCCAGCAATTTGTGTTCGCTTCCAGCGAATATGCGAGCCAGCTGCTGGCTTATGCGTATGCAGTGTGAGTGTTATCCCCACTTTTGTATGGGTTCCCTCCTCGGGAGATATATATGATATGGTTACAGTGCACTGATGTAGGTTTTCATGGCTCGATGTAAAATAATTTCTCTCCGTAGCTGTTCTTTGGGGATAGCCGTGACGCTGAGCGTTCCCTCTCTCTGTCCTTCGCGACGTTTCGCCTCCCACGTTAGAACGCCTAACGTGGGAGGCGAAGAGAGAAGGAACACCCGACACGGCTATCGCAAAACAACGCAGAGCAATTCCAATGTCGGCCAGAAAAATGACAGCCGTAGAAATATTTAATATTCACCAGTGGAAAATACAGATGGGTACTTTATCATTCGAACAATTGGCTCAAACTTACATTTTATTGTAGACACGAACTTCCCAGCACGTCCATTGTTTTTGGTGTGTTATCGAAGAAGCTGCGTGTATAACGGTTACAAAGCAGAGTGTGGGATAATTTAAGCTCCTCGAAATGTAGTCACTGTGGGTTCTGGGCACACAAGATTTGCGGTGGTAATCTTAACAGCGAAATTCTTGCGGAGGCACGAACTGAGACGAGCCAGAGCGAGTCACTACTGTATTCAGTCTCTCTCTCTCGTTGAACATGGGCCGCGTTTGCGCAGAGATTAAAGGGCTTTACGTAAAACGGTTAAAGTTTCCAAGCGACGCGTGGCAAGCTGGGATCCTGGGTAACGTTTTGTGTCAGCTGCCGACCGCGTCACGAGTGTTCCTCTGAAGAGGCCAATATTCTTCGAGTTAGCCAAGCGGCGTGTCTTTTGTGTGGATTTGGCTGTTTTTGCTGGTGAAGTAGCAAAGCCAGCGATGCATTTAAAATGTTAAAACGTGCGTCATTGCGAAGTCAATCACGGTTGTGAAATCGAATTCGGGCGTTCCACTACATGAAAATGTCGATTTTCTTTAAGGCTGAAATGAGCGGTGACTGCAGCTCATCTCTACTGACGGTCCATGAACCCCTCCCCGCAGAACGACAACTGTTAAAAAAGCCACATAGCTCTACGGTTCCTTCCAGATTCCAAATCTGACTGACCATATCGTATCATGGACCGGCAGAGCTAACAATGCATAGTCCATCCATCCATCCATTTTCAGAAACCGCTTAATCCTGTACAGGGTCGCGGTGAGCCGGAGCCTATCCCGGCAGACACAGCGCGCAAGGCAGGCCTATACCCATGACAGGACGCCAGTCCATCGCAGGGCACCTGGGTCAATTCACTCAGTAGGCCAATTAACCTGGCAGCATGTCTTTGGACGGTGGGCGGAAACCGGAGTGCCCGGCGAAAACTCACGCGGACACGGCGAGAACATGCAAACTCCACGCAGAAAGGCCCCCGAGCCGGGGACTCGAACTCGGGACCTTCTTGCTGTGAGGCGGCAGCGCTACCCACTACGCCACCACAGTGCCGCCCCACAATGCATATAGTGTGTTGATTAATTTGAAAGCGTTATAGAGTGCAAGGCGGCCGTGCGTGTCTCCGCGCCACTGACTCCCCGTGTGTCTCCACCGACAGACCTGGGACGAGGAGCTGGCACGCTCCGCCACGTCCTGGGCGGCGCAGTGCAACTGGGACCACGGGCCCGCTCACCTGCTGCCCTCCATCGGACAGAACCTCGCCGTGCACTGGGGCCGGTGAGACTCGTTCCGGACACGCTGGGGGGGTGGAGACGCGCGGGGGGCGGACGGGATAGATAGATAGATGGTTGTTATTACAGCAGAAAAAATATCCAGCGAGCTTGTCGGCTCTTTACGGGACTCCTGCGACGCGACAGGGGAAACACGGGGCATTGGGGGGGGGCACGAGCGGGAGGCACACGGGCACAGATGGCCAACAGCGGTGCCCAACTCCCCTGACGAAATGCAACCCATATAAACTACAGTACAAGGCTATTGGAGGCCCAGGGCCAAATGCCAGATGAGGCTGAGTATGAGCTTTCTGAGCTGAGGGCCTGTTAAGAGGTGAGGCTTGTGGCGACCTGCCCCACCTGTAGTGGCTCCTCGCAGCCCCACATCCATCGGTGACCCCGCGTTAACACTCGTGCCAGCAGCGGTCAGAACGTCCGTCTGTGTTCTGCCAAGGAGACGTTACTGATCACGCTGAAGTTTTGTTATTCGGGTCTGGCCAGTCTCCTTGCAGTGCAATGAACTTGGTCCCGTGATGTTCCAAGTGTTGAATCCCTCAGAGAAACTGCTTGTCTTGCTCCTCAAAACGCTCGGTTATACATTTATTGGCGCTTGCAAACGGCTCTTGTTGCGCGTCCCTTTTTTAAACTCGAGTCACATGTGGAGAGGATTCTGAGCCAAGTCTGGACGGTGGGGTTTTCTCAAAACTTGGATGAATTTTTTCCTAAATTTTATCCAGATTTCTCTTGTTGTTTCAGATTTCTTTATTTTGTAGATGAAACACAAACAGCATTTCAAAGACCTGTGAAATAAAATGTTATCATCCTTCAAAATAATGTACTCCAAGCTGTCACTGTAGTAGCACCACTCCTTGTGTGGTTACAGGCGTATCAGTGACTCCCCCCATCACTAGGAATGCTCTTTACAAACGCCACTGAGGTGCCCTAGAGGAGGCCCGAAGCAGGTTGAAAAACCAACTGGCCTTGGCGTCGTGCATCGAGACCAGGCGACAGAACCCGGCTCACAGTGGGTTGTAGCATAAGGCACGAAACGCTGTGGCACCGCTACACATCTATAGCGTGTGTACATTATAACAACTCTCACGGTAACCTGCACACCGTCATATGTGGAGAAAAAATGCGCTACACTTCGGTCGTTTACACAGAGGGCGATACCGCTCTGTGTCACGCACACGTAATCTCGAGCACATTCACCAGCGCGGATCTCAGTCCACTTCAAGCAGAATTAAACATTGGCACGCGTCCAAAGCCGCACATACTTGCCGTGTGAAAGGAGCTCACAGTGCCATAACGTGGAGTGACATAACCATCGCGCATCTGTGCTCTCGGTGCATGTTTGCGGATAATTGCTCTTCCACTAGAAATTCGTTCAGCGCAGTCCTTGAACATCTTCAAATCTAGTCTTAAGACTTATTTGTTCCGTAAAGCCTTCAAGCCGTCCTGTCAGGACTTCTGATGCGGCTCGGCGCTGTCGTGCCAGGTTGTTGGCTCTCTTCATACCTGCACCTTATTGGGAGCATTCGTTCCTTCCTCTGGCACCTTTTGGGAAGCATTCGTTCCTTCCTCTGGCTTGGATTGTTGGAGTGGGTTATCGGTGCCGTGCCGAGATGTTGGCTCTCTCTCTCTCTTCCGATCTGTGTCTGCTAGGGGACATCTGTTCCCTCCTTGCTTGTTGTAGAATTATTATTAGTTTCCCTGTTGCATTTTCTTTTGTCCTTTGTCTTATAATTCGTTGCCATCGCTTGACTCTCAGTTTTCTGTCTCCCCGTTGTTGTTGTGCCGTTCTCTCCACAGCTCGGAAAAAAAAAACCCAATTTTTTTTTATTGCTGATTTTCCGTGCTCTGTCGTTGTTGACATGTCGTTCTCTCTGCAGCTTTGTGCAGCGCTTTGTGACCCTCGGGTGAAAGGCGCTATATAAATGCTATTATTATTATAAGGAGTAAGGATGCATTGATTACCAGGCTGAAGATTGTACATTTGCTGTTGTCGCGAACGGGAGTCTATTTAACTGAATCTGAAGAGTTTGCACTGCATATAGGGTACTGTACAGTAGTTTACTTTAAACATAGACACTGTGTAAATTTAGAGCAAACTCTGACCCTTAATAATGGCAACTTGTTCAACTCTCAGGATAGGTGACTCGCTATACCTGTAATATAGAATGTAATACAATCATTGGGCAGTTTGGTTTTATTTTAAGTACTTGCTCGGGCAAAACTATCTGAAATTCTAAACTGGTTTAAAATAAACTTTTATCATAATTTTGCCAGTTTCAATGTACACCTTTATACCAATCGATTCATTGCGTAATTTCATTTTAAAAAGTCAACAGTGGATTCTAGCTGAAACGAGGATGGAGAAGATGCTCATCTATTGAAAGCCCTGAGCCAGTGGTGGAAATTCTACGTTCCTATGGCAGGGGGCAAATCTTTACATAGAACAGTATTCTGTTGTCTTCTCAACGAACAAATGCTCATTTTATCGACCCTTGAGGGATGATGTCCTGTGTCAATCCCACGACCAGGATTTTAACTCACATCCTTTCTGAATGGAAACCGCTCACTCTGTCGCTGAACCACCTAGTCAGCACAGTCATGAAATACAGTACATCCATAAAACAAGACAGTTTACTGCCGAAAGACCCCGCATTCCAGGCAGAGACCACACTAGAGGCAATGAAAACGTTCAGAACCCCTGATTCATGATATACACTGCTCAATATTAGATTCTCCGTGGGCGCGTGAGAAAGCTGATGATTTGACTTGCGACTCTGTCCAGTCTTACATCGATCTGTCCCCTCGTGACAGCCGTGGGCTTCTCGACGCGGTGTCATAAATCCGCCGAATCAAAGCATGCCGTCTGTCCTCACCAGTGTGCAATCTTTCGCTCCAACGGCACGCGGCGCAAGGTGGCAAAATACATTAATCGGCAGCGCTTTGGAAAATAATCTCTCTCCGTGCTAAAGCCCAGTGTGTGGGCGAAGCTCATCTCAAACTGCAGCCCGGCCCTGAGCCAATAGGCAGACATTCCACATTTGCATGGTGGGGGTCGGTATATCCGTAACACAATCACACCAATCCACGGTTGGCTTCCACCAAAGTGGTACGTACTCTGGAGAGTGGATGGACTGGGTTTTACCTCTGATTATAAACTAATTGGCATCGCTCATATTGCTGCCGTGGTGTGGAGGAAAATGACTGATCAAGCTACTTTGCACCTCGAGGCCCACTTGGGTCTGGTCTCCATGAACCTCTAGGTGGCGCTCGCGGCCCACTGATGGGTCGCGGCCCACCGGTTGAGAATGGCCGGTCTAATAATAATAATAGCATTTATAGAGCGCCTTTCACCCGAGGGTCACAAAGCGCTGCACAAGACAGACTGTAGATGACAGACTTTAGACAGAATCTAGATACCCATCTGCCGGTCCATAAGGTATCCACCGCAGATAGTGCAGAAAGCAGGCTCCCGTCATTGAGGACAGGGGTGTAAGCAATTAATTTTAGTTTTTTTCATTAAACCACATGAGTGGCGAGTGCTGGCCAGAGACGATTGCCGGCTTCCTGTTGTGCTCTTACACAAGGGATTGTGCGCCTTGAAATTAATCTCACATGGAGCTCCAGACCATGGGGAGGAATAAATGAGCGTGGTGAATTGCTTAAAGCAACGCAAATTGGAGAATCCCAGTGTTCCAGCCATACAGCTGACTCCCGTCAAGAATTCAATCTCACGGGAGTGTGTGAAATCAGTAGGGCCCAATATGTACTCGGGCAATCTTTATGACAATCGTTGCCAAAAATGTACACTGGCAACGGTTGCTGCAAAGTTTTCTATTGTATCGATGTAGGCTTTTACGGCTCGATGTATGAGAGTTGCTCTCAAAATCTGCACGTTCAGGATAGCCGTGTCGAACGTTCCTCCTCTCTCCTCAATTTAATATGTTTACCAATCGAATTGCTCAATCCTGGACAAATGTGACTCCCGTGACCTTGATGGCAATCTCCAATCAGATCACATCACTACCTGAGGTTGTGTTCTCTGTGGACCAGTGAGCAAGGTAAAAGTGCAGCTCTGCAATGTCTTGCTCATGTCACTGCTGGCAGAAATGCCTCCACTACAAGGAGCTCTCGAGAGGCCCTCGAGTAGGGTATGCTGACCTCCTCTTCCACCCAGTAGACCAAACAATTGTTAATCATATACACGTTTCAACCAACTGTTTTCAATCGCTCGACGCGAGTCCATTTTTCCCTTGCCGACCAAAAAGCACGCCATTGGCGCACCAAGTCACCATAGTTGCTCATGATAAATGTCTTGCCGGTAACAAAAAGCATATACGTACTATAAATAGGCATTGTCATGGGACTTTGCGGCTTATATTGCGTATTTCTAGAACAGTCTCTCTGTAGAACTTCCTTCTGACTTTATACAAAGCAGTGTTCCTTCCTTTAAGCGGTCCCGGAGCGATGTAGGGTGAAGCCGACCCCCGTTCCCCCGCTATCAGGATGAGGTCGTGCAGCATCGTGACAAGGGGAGCGTCGTGTCTCGTGCACCGTGAGCTACAGCTCAATTAGAGCCCACGCCGCGTGTTTACATTGCCGCTTCGCTCCCCCTCTGCCAGTGATTGGCTCCGTGTGTGTGCGTGCAGGATTGACAGAGGAGACCCGAATGTGTTGTTGGCACAGATCACACAGACCTTAGCATTGTCCTTCCTTAAACACCGCCTGATAACAAAGAGGATACAGTAGACTAACGCCTCAGGACAATGGCTCTTCTTCAGAGCAGACAGAAAGAGCAATCAGACTGCTCAAACTTGAATTATAGTGTTAGAACAAGTTTTCAAATGTGCTGTCTGGAAAAGTGGAGGGAGCGATGACGTGTTGACTGGCGCACTGTCCTGTGAGCCTGGTGACCACCACAGTTGTGGGTAACATATGTTAGGCTGAATCTGTCCGGAGCACCAACCCCACCTTCACCAAATAGGGTCAAACAACCCCCATCACCGAAAGGTATAGGGAGACCATCCAGCAGTAAACTAACAAGTAATAATTACAATGTACAATGCCCGCATGTTCGTTCAATGTCGAAGGGAAAGAGAGCATGATCAGAGACGCGATTAGCCGGCGCCAACATTTGCCATACACTTTGGTATCGGGCAATTAAATAATACATATATTTTTTGTTAGCTGTGGGAGGAAACCGAGCAACGTGGAAAAAAAAACCCCACGCAGAACAGGGCGATAACACACAATAATCAAGTGGACTGGAGATGTGCAATCTCTCAAGTTGCTTCCTCAACTGTTCGACCGTGTCCGCTCGCGAGTACCCGTTGTTATGTTGTTAACGCCGCGACACTTGTGCCCGTCGTGCCGTGATAATAAACAAACACCTATCGCTCGTCCGCAGCCACCGGCCGCCGTCGTTCCACGTGCAGGCGTGGTACGACGAGGCCAAGGACTACCAGTTCCCGTACGAGCAGGAGTGCAACCCATGGTGCCCCTTCCGCTGCAACGGGGCCGTGTGCACGCACTACACGCAGGTGAGCCCGCCGAGCCGCCTCATTCATTCACTCCCTCGTTCGTTCGCTCATTCATTCGCACGGCATTCTCAGCCGCGGTCAGGTCACGGTCATGGCTGGATGGGGGCCGCGCTGCTGGTTCTGCTGCTGCCATGTCACGCGAGCCTGCGATGTAATAAGCTCCCTAGCGCTTGCACGCGAACCCATTTCGTCGCTCCATCTCTTCCGTGGGTGTCCCAGTCTCTTGTGGCCATGACACGTCACTGGCCAATCCCACTTACTTTGCATGACAGCGTGAATTGTGTCACGGGTCCTTTAACAGTATGGCCTCGAATCCACGTGTTTCTCTTCACGTCTCGCATTGTAATTCTAACCATGTGTTTGGTCTGGGCACTTTTCAGGGTTTTTCAATATGTTTAGTGAGTGAATGTTTCCGAGTAACACATGATCACAGGTAGCACGGACTGATTGTTCATTAAAAGCTCAATGTGTATGTCGTAAATTGTTCCTCTTCATCCAACTCCATGAATAGAGGAAAAAACGTGCCGATGGCTTGATTTCCAAGAATGTGGGAAATCAGTAAGGTGCTGCGGTTTGGCCCTTTTGTCATCGTCTGGCTGTAGGTGTGAACCCTGATCTGATCAGTCATGTTGTTGTAGTTCGAGTTAGGTCCAAGTAAGTCAGCTGCGTTTAGTTGTTGTTATTACCCGGATAAATAGTTACATTAACAGGACACGGCGTCTCTTTGCTCAAGCAAGCATGTGATGGCACTCAACTCAATTGGCAGTGATGAGCCAACTGTGGCATTTCCACAGATACATGTTTATTATTCCAGGACAAAATGCCCAGTGAGCTTGCAAGCTCTTGACGCAGGATTCCTGCGACACAACAAACGTTACAACTAACCACCGAATCGACAGCTAGCCATCGTGCTTCGAAGAATCGCAAAGAAGAAGACAGCCTCTATGGTGGCAGTCAATCTCCGCACAGGGGCAGCCTTAGTCGACCGTAAATAAAAAAGCCGTGTTTATAAACCCCAGAGAATGGCGGATTGGAGGAACGTTTGGTGAAGCAAGGCACGTGCATACTTTGGTGTCTACCAATAACGTCGCGGGTGAAGCAAACCACGCGAAGCCGCGATGTGGCTTGTGTAATTAAATGCGGACGACTGCCCTCGGCGCGCTGGAACAACAGCGTTAGGGACGACGCCATAGCGGGAATCCCTGGCCCATCGTGGCTGGAATGTTTTCGCGGTTTCACGTGAAGCGTTCGGAAAGCTGCGCTGCCGCCGCCGGCTTTGATGCGCGGCCAGCCGGCCGTGCCAGATCTCTGGCGGCGCCTGATTGAGAACGTCGGTGGATGTTGTATATCTGTGCGTAATTCAAACCAGCTCGTCATATTCTCGAGCTCCTCCAAGCATCTTTGCTCAAGGAGGCACTTTGAGAGAGGGACAAACGCCACGGTGTGGGCGTGCGCCCTAATGCCAGCACGTTGAATTGTTTATTTTATAAGAGCGTTGCAATAAGATTAATTACCCTTTTACAACCGCATTTTATTTAATAACTTCTTTCCCCTGCAGTGTTGTTTATAATGGGCTCTTGTATTTCAAACGTTCACGTCCAAGTGCTTGCACGTGAACCTGGGATGTATGGGTTTCCAATAACAACCTTACGATCCTTAACACCGGTGGTCGGAGGCTTTGTTGTGTATTTTAGGCTGATGTGGCACACTGGAACAGATTGAAATCTAACCCAGAACACGAGGATGGGGTAGGGCTCACTACCCTCTCTGACAATCTCCCATGCTGCCTTTCATTCTTAAATCCCATCTACAGAAATGTAATATGTACTTGCTTGTATACATGTACAAGCAAATTCTAGGAAGCTTTCTGGACTTTTTAATCTTCAAAAACAATGTTCCAAGAATTCCTATAGGCGTGTAATTACTCGATATTTTTAGACTTTTAAATTTATTATACTTGGTTTTTTTTTAAAGCAAGCGCTTGCTGCAGGGAGGCCAGCAGATTTCCTGTCGAACCGCTGCCAGGTTTGATTCCAGCTTTCTGCGTCTCGTGCGAAAAATCACCGACGCAGCATTTCCCTCGACAGCGCAACGCAGCTCCAGGCACTGTTGGCTACTTGGACGGCGTCCAAATGTAAACACAGGTGTCTCGTATAAACGGTGTCTGCGCAATAACGAGCACAATATGCGAGATGTATCGCCACCCCAGCGATGGCACGGTTGTTCAGGCCCCGCTCTTAAATAAATACAAGTCAAAGTGATGTCTTGCTTAATTGAGCATTGAGGCGGTGCTCATCTCCGAGTTACAGCCCTGAAATAGTGATAGAAATTGTACGTTTCCATGGCAGCGGCAGGTCTCTTGACTTCCCCGTAAAGTGGTGGTAATTTTATAGGCCCCATAGGAGGATGGGTTGAGTCAACCCCCAACCAGGATTTGAAATATTAACCGTTCCAATGTGAGCCTCCCTGGTTGGATAGGCTCCCATAATATTTTAAGTGAATGGTGGTTGCCCTACGGAGGGATTAGCCCCCGTCATAGGAACGTTGAATATCTATATAAGTGGACGGGGTCTAACAACAGTGGTCAGAACCACCGGTTTGTTTGTTTGAGCAGAAAGACAATTTGACCTTTCATTTCGAGCAAACCCGGAGAGTCGTTTGGCAATGGGTTAAAATTAAATGCCACCACGCTGCCTAATAAACAACATTTATTAAATGTTTTCTGTGCAATAAAACATTAACAAAACACACAACATGTTGCATAAAATAAATAAATACTCGAAACAATGTGCGTTTAAAACAAAACGTAAATGGCGCGTGACGGTTTCAGCATGCTGTTTGAATTAGTTTGGGTAAAAACATGGACCAGTATTGGGGGGGGGGTAGTTATTATCGGTATTTTGTTATTTTCTTTGAATTATTTACCATCTGCTGACACAAGCTACGTTTTACCAATGAAAGGAAAAAGCAGCAAAACATGTAAGAGGCTCAAATTGATGTTTCCAGCGCACGCCACGATTCGTAATCGGTTGATTGATGCCATTTCGTGCCGTGTGTCGGGTCCCAAGTCACGTAAAGTATAAATCTTCATTTAAAAGGTTTGGTCTGCGTTCTGTTTTTCCAAGGGCCTGCCACGTGTCTTTGTTTTACAACCGATCCATTTAAAGCAGCTGCACGGCCAGGTGTGCTTGTAAAATGTGATGAAAATTTGAGAAAACATCCAGAGCAGGAAACGTCGTTCGTAACGGCGAGCACGGGATGATTGCAGCATTTCGTGAAAATTATCCTTCGAAATGTGCGACCTTAAACTTTAAGTTGCTTGCCTCCGGGCCGGTTTAGGTCACCGGTTCGCGTCTTATTCACCGTGTCGACAAAAATACGGGACCTTGATTTTCTCTCATTGTCGTCTGCATCCTGATGGTTGGACACACTTGTCTCTATCCTTGTGTCAACTCTATTAACGTGAGGTCATGTGGATGTCTCAATGGCCTTGGAAGGACTGAGAGTACAGTCGTGTCGGAACCCTGAGATCCAGCGTCTGAATATCATGCTCTCGCTCAAAGAGTTGTGAGGTTTTGCGGTCTAAACACGGTTCCCCAGTGACCGCAACTTTTGCTGCACTGACTCCGTTTTCTGGGAGTGCCGATATGTGTCCATTACTGGCATATTTTAAGACGAGGAAGGCGTTTGAGTTAAAACGTCTCAACTTTACACTGGATCACGCGCTGCGGTTTAAAGTGAACTTTTGGCTGCTAGTTTTAGTGAGCGGAAAAAATAGTCAATGACTGTGTAAGTATAGTTTCGTGCTTAGGTTCTGTACACACAGTTCTGACATTTTTCGTATGGGACGTTTCAGGACGTATTACACAAGGCAACGTTTTTAAAGGGTACTTTAACCGACCGCGAATAAAATCACGCTTTAATTACAATATTACAAACAATTTGAATGTCAGGAACGATTACAAGTCAAAAACAGCTCAAGCGACCAAACCCTCAGAGGTGAACAATAAGTCTTAAAAAAAACACACACGGTGAATCCACAAATTGTAATGTAAGTGGATACCTCTCTGGCCGTAGGCGCCCGTTGCTGGTACAAGTGGGCACTTTTTGTGCCGGGTACCCATCGCGTAGTTGCGACTAGGGCATAACGTTGCGGCAGCCTGGCGGTGCGCTCGGCCGTTGCGCAGTCTGCCGCGCGTGTGAACTGGAATGAGTTCTTGGAAGAGCCGCTTAATTCGGTTTCCGTTCTGTGCCAGGGGCAGCTGCCTCGTCTGAGAGTTTGCTCCTCGACAAAAAAACGCGCAATCCCGTAAGATCCCGCAGCGCCGCTCGGCCCGCGTGTGTGTGTGTGTTCACTCTCGTTCATTCATTTTTGGCATCTGGGGAATTTGAGAGCGAAGTAAGTCTCGCGGCGTTAAGCTCACCGACCAACACAACAATGCAGCCGCAGGGCCTCAGACAGCATTCAGAGCCAGACTAACATTTGACCAGGCAAAGAAAACTGGGTCAGCAGCGGTTGGGTTTGCAAAGAAACACATGTCCTCCGCTTTTTCTCCCTTCAAAATCTTTTATTTGTCTTTTTCCATATTCCCCCCCTGGGCTTGAAGCCTTCACATCACGTGCGTGGGGCGCTCGTGTAACGCCTGCGGATGGATGGGCGCATTTACCACGCGCGATGTAGGTGTGTGAACGTACGCGTATGTAAGATCGAATTTGTCGCGCTTGTTTTGTATTGTGTGCATGTTTTTGCACGCAGCTGTGTAAATGTTTTAACTGTGCGTAGGTGCGACACGGTACAGCAGAACGCCTGTAATCTGTGGTGATGTTGGGGATAAATGTCGCGGATCCTATTATCCGCGACGTTATTCGCAAATGTACCCTGTGTGTCAGCAAAAAAACACGGATAATCGCAGATAATAGGACGAATAATGGTGCAGATAATGTGAGTTTTCCACGGACCCTATAAATTATGTGGACAATGGTTGCGGATAAGAGGAGTTGAGATGTATATAGATTTATGGTACTAGTAATAGCTTGTAGGCCTTCATACACATTCTACACTAAAATGTTCCAGGATTTTTAGTTATCAAAATTCCAGTTCACATTGGATGCTGTACCGTCCAAATACACATTTTAGTTGGCTTAGATTCAAAAAGTAAAACAAAATTCCTAAATATTAGGGGGTAATAAATTTGGGAGTCCGATTTCAAAAAAATGTTTGTTTTTCATTTTTTTCTTCCAGTTATAAGCACAAACTCGACTATATTTTTGCCAAAATTCAGCTAACTTTGAGCACATCAATATAATTTACTTCAGTCGCAATATCGTTTGTGTTTATTGAATGAATGTGTAGAAACATGTATGTATTGTTGTCGTGATGAACGCGTGTTAAACATATCACTCAATACACATGGCTGCATGTGCATGAAGGCATGCATTGTTGTGTCTCTATATGCCACATATATTCCGCGGTTACTTTTGGTAGGCGAGGAAAACGTAACAAATGTCCTTATCTATACAATCTAAGTATGGTACGATACCGATGTTTACATTATAACATCTGAACGTGTGCATATTATGCAATGTTTTGTGTGTTTGGTGCATTCAACGTAAATTTATTGTTTCAGGAAAATAAACTTCAAGGTTATGAAAATACAGCTCTCATTTAGCGGTAGTCAAGTTTCCTGTAATTAAAAGCGACTGCAGGTTTAGTTTTTTTTTTACTTCCTCCGAGCGTAGGCTGTTGGTGTTGGGAACAGAGGGTGGCGATGTTAAGATTTCTGTGGTTTTCGGTTCCAGAGGTACAAAGGCGGAGGAAGGGGGTCGGAGTAAAGATTTGCGCATTTTCAGACAAATGTCTGCTGTTTGAATCGGTACGGCTACGAACGTTGAGCTTTAAAAGCTGCCAATTCCTCTTCATCAGGCCAGCTTTGTCTGCCACCACCGCAGCAGCCCTGCTGATGTTGAGTCTGTTTACCGTTGCTAAACACATTAGGCCAGTACATAAGCTGTACAAATATATACGGGGGATTTATATAAAATAGGCATTATGCGTGCATGCGTGCAGTGTTTGTATGTGTGCCCGGTTCAGGTGTGTGTAAAAAATTCCAACCACTAAACCACGGCTCCCGCACATGCAAACGACGAAAACAAAGATCCCGTGCCTAGCCTTAACATATTGCTGGGGCGAGTGCTGTTAGCGAGCACCTATCAAGGTTGGCGCGGCGCACACACGGCGCACTGTGGCCAGCATCGCGTCCACTGCTGATGTTTGCCCGTGGCAGCAGGTGCTCATCACTCACCACGGCTGTTAGCGGTGGCCAGGAATCGAACCAGAATTACACACACACACGGACGGACGGACACCGGCTCTCCACTGAGCGGTGGGAACGTCGTGACGGCACGCACGCCGGGCGATGTGAAATAACGAAAGGCTCGCTGCTGGCAAGACACTCGCGAAAACCAGGTGTTGTGGCTTTTTGAGATGGGCCGTTAACCCCTTCCAAAGTAATTGCATAATTCTGAGACTTAAGGTCTCTTGTATAGCCTTAATAGACTGTTGGGGCCAGACGCTGACCGTCGTGCTTCGAAGAATCGCAAAGAAGAAGAGGGTTAGTACTGTTTGCGAACACATGTTTAAGGCCGGTACGGCCAACACTGTGGCCGGCCGCTTTTTCCGTGCTCTGTCGTTGTTGACATGTCATTCTCTCTGCAGCTTTGTGCAGCGCTTTGTTACCCTCGGGTGAAAGGCGCTATATAAATGCTATTATTATTATGTTTACACACCGCACCAGGTGCTCATTTAAGACCGAGTCTACCTCGGGAAGTGCCCAGGACTGTTTCAAATAAGCATGACTGGTGTTGGCCGTGAGCAGGAATCAAACTCAGTTCGCCGGGTTCTTAGCACAGCACGCTCACAGCTGTTGCAGCGCTCCCTAAAATTGCACAGTGTGTACACACACACAAGCAGGGATACATATTCTCAGACGAAGGCACGCGCTCGTGTTTGTATATCTCCGTGAAACCGAGAAGTACTGCTGGATATTTTCTTTGGAGAGCTCCTAACCATTGCCGACCCCTGTGTAGCTCGTGTGGGCGACGACCAACAGAGTGGGCTGTGCCATCAACACCTGCTACAACATGAACGTGTGGGGCCAGATCTGGGAGAAGGCGGTCTACCTGGTGTGCAACTACTCGCCCAAGTACGTGGCCTCGCGCTCCCATGCCACTCGCACAACACGTCCCGGGCGAACCGGGAGTAATCGTTGGACTGGCAGGTTCATAGGTATCACCAAAGCCACAGAGGCAGCGGCTCACCGCGACCCTGTACAGGATTAAGCGGTTTCTGACAATGGATGGATGGACAGCGGCACACTAGAAAAGGACAGGGGTAAAGACGGCGGGCTAACTGGGAATAAGTCATGTCCCTTTATTGACCGAGGAAAAAAATACCGTGCCGAGTGCTCGTTTTGAGAAGGCTTTTGTGGCATTTAGATGTTTGGCCAATTTCAATAATGAGTGTTTGGCATCTCTGGTGAAACTAGAGTACCGAGAATAAAAAAATCAATGCATGTGAGGAAATAACACTCAAAGCTCCATACGGCCGGATTCAAGAATGACTCTCCTGGCTACCTCTGTGCAGCTATGCTAGCGAGCTACTTTGCAGTACTTTACACCGCAGTATATCATTTAAATGTAAGTATAAAGTGTTACATTTCTCACGGCTGGTTTTTTTCTCTTTAAATGTCAAACGTTTTTTTTTAAGTGGAGCATTTTTTTTGTGTGCGTCGCTGCGAATGTTATCCTTTTTCCGACTTTCGCTTCGGCAAGCGCGTGCAATAACACCGCCGCCCTGCCAGCGTTACATTAACCCGCGTCTTCTTTAAACAAAAGTCTCGGGACATCGCGACCAACCGTCCCGCTAGGACTGATGACGCGAGTCGCAGTTTGTGGCATGTCACCAAATGGCTTTCCTATAAAAGAAACTCGGTCCTCACGTTGGGAATTTGGAATTTCCACTGCTGCCGCCCAGGACCGTCCCTGACGATCATCTCTGCTCAGTAGGAGATGCTTCAAAGATCAGTGGCAATAAGCCAATAAACTATTTCTGGTAGTGACTCAGGGAAACTAAGGCCGATGTCGGAATGTGTGCAGGGGCAACTGGATCGGGCTGTCTCCGTACAAGTCGGGCCGCGCTTGCTCCGAGTGTCCCCCCAGCTATGGCGGCAGCTGCCGCGACAACCTCTGCTACAAAGGTGAGTCCCTGCCACCCCTTGGCCCCGGCCCCTGTGGCGGCCTACCCCCTGAGCCGGCGCCGGCGTAGCGCCGGTCGAGACGCGGCAGATACTCGGCAAGAGAATAAGGAAGTTATGTAAGATATACCGTGTTGGCAGATGCGCTGTAACTATCAGGTGGAGGCTGCCGGGATAGATAAGGGAGGAGGCACGGGTGCCGGGAAGCGAGTACTTTTGCGGGGTCAGCCCGGAGCGAGGTGGCGTGATGCCGAGTAAAGACGCAAAGCCATACTTCCCCAGCTGAGTGTGCGCGAGTTCTATTACATAACAACCCCCGAACACTTGCTCAGGGCTCCGCGCCTCCGAATCAACGGGTGTAACGCGCCCGGAGAAAATGCGCGCGTTACAAAAGTAGATTAGTATTATTATTATTATGGCCGTATAGTCGAGGTGGTGTGGCGCGTGTAAGCCGGAGCTGTGTGGAGATCTCCGCTCAGAAGCCTCCCGGAGAAAAGGCTTTTGGCCTCTTTAGCCACAAGGCTCAATTGACAAGTACGGCTGTTTGTCCTGGATTTAAGCGCTGTCTACATTGGATACAAGTGCGCAAAGTCACTGTGCACCTTCTGTCACTTTGTTTTTTTCTCCACTTTCGTAAAAGTAATAAAGTTAAGCGACGGCGATGTCTCTATGCGTTGTTGTGTTACCGAGCTGCATCGAGTCGGGCGAAACGGTCGTAGCCGTATTTAGTTGTGAAATAATTTTGCAAGCGTCAAAACATCGAAGGCCGAAACGATTGTAGACGTTGGCAAATGGTTGGTGGGTGTGTTTGACTTACCTAATGGCTTTGGGTTTCTCAGATACAGCGAACATGCTGTGCCACAAAAATACGATTTATATTAAAGCAAATATATAGTGAAAGTAATAACTTGTGATTATATTTACTTTGTGCCATCACAAAATGTGAGAAGTGACCGTCTGCCGCACCATCACCACACACACTGCATAGAGCTGTGGATAATCCATGCAGCGGATGGATCCCTTTATGCGGAAAAGAGCTTCAGGTGTGGACACACTGACAGGGATTCTCTTCGGCAAAAGTCAATCAAATTGTTGAAGCAAAGTAATGCGACAAGACAAACACAAACGATGACATTTCACGGAGCGTTCGTTTAAGCGACGGCCCATCGTCTGCGACACAATTATTTACAAGTTCACTGGATTTACGAGAAAAAACTAGTTTTTATGAAACGAAAAATATCGCTCTTGAGCTCCGCCTTTATTTAGCGAAAACAATCGCAGGTAAGCCAGTGTGACAGCGCGGCCGCTTATCCATCGACTGCTATCGCAAAGCGCCGCTTCATCCGCGATACTCGCTGCGACGATTGGGCGCTCGCTGAGCTCGCCCGCTGAGCTCGCCCGCTGAGCTCGCCCGCTGAGCGCGCCCGCTGAGCGCGCCCGCTGAGCGCGCCCGCTGAGCGCGCCCGCTGAGCGCGCCCGCTGAGCGCGCCCGCTGAGCGCGCCCGCGTGTCCGTTTTGCAGACGGCAGCTACTCCCCGGGGGAGCCCGAGGAGGAGGAGACGAACCGCGTGGACTACGTGCAGAGGCCCGAGCGGCGGCGGCGGCCGCGGCCCCGGCCCACGCGCCCGCCCAGCCGCGGCCGCACCGTCGAGAGCCGCGACAAGATGTGTGAGTGGCCGCGCGCGCGGGACAACGCGACCAACCGTCCCGCTAGGACTGATGACGCGAGTCGCAGTTTGTGGCACGTAACCAAAGGCTTTCCTATAAAAGAGACTCGGTCTCCACAAATGGGAATTTGGAATTTCAACAGTTGCCCAGGACCGTCCCTGACCATAATCTCTGCTCAGTAGGAGATGCTTGAAAGATCAGTGGTCAACGAGCCGATGAACAGTTTCTGGTAGTGACTAAGGGAAAACTGAGGCCGACGTCGGAACGTGCGCAAGGGTAAAACTGAAGCTGCTCCTGACACTGCGCCACCCCGTGTTCCGTGCAGCTCAGGTCGTGAGCTGCGACGCCAAGTTCCGCGACAAGTGCAAGGGCAGCACGTGCAACCGGTGAGTGGCACCGCCGGGCGGGCAGCGGGCACCGCGCGCCGCTCCTCGCGCTTCTCGGTCCGCGGCCGCTCTCCATCGCTCGTCACCGCACGCCGACGGCTCAAACGCTCCGCAGCTGTCAGACACGGCGAGACGCCGGTGGCGCCATCAGCCGCATGACAACGTCAACAGGCGGATGCGCGCACCCCCTTTGTAAATGGAAACTTAAGAGACGCAAAGCCACAGCGTGGTGATTGGGGCCTTGCGACCCAAACCACGGACCGTATCACAAAAACCACTGGATTGTGCGCTCGTTTATTGGGCAATTACGAAACTACAGGACTGTCCCCTGCAGCCCTCTCGTGGCTAGCAAAGCCACGACATTCGGCTCTGGGATATGTTGCCATACACAAGAAGGGAATAGTATTGCAAAACACACGTATATAAAAAGACACGTTTAAAGTTCTGCCGAAAATGAGTGCAAGGGGAAGCCATGGAAGCTGCATTATACATTAAAAGCTTTTCCCCAGCGCGTCTCGACCGCGGGGCTGTCGGCCACAAAAGCCTTGCAGCCTTCTTCAGGGCTTCTTGAAATAGCCTGGCAACTGAAGAATGTTTTTAAAGTCAACCACATCCTAAACATTCTCATAAATCCAGTTGCATTCAAACGAATATCTAAAAGCGTGTCCAGAAAGACTGTAAGCAACCGGAAATATAAGAGCACTTTGCAATATTGATGTGAAAGACCCTCGTATAAGTGTAATGATGATGTGTGTATCATTATATATTTGTAAATAATATATATCTAAACCGCTGGCATTTCGTCATATAGTAAAACCTCGCTTTAATGGACTAATAGGGGGGAAAGGGTGTTACGTTAAATACGGATGTTTAGATTGACGATCTTATATACAGAGTAATAATCATATCTTATAACAATCTATATATTATCGACACCATTACACAGAGTAATACATGTATCGAAAAGCAGCAACGAAAACGCTAAAATATAAAACATGATTTCCAACGCAGACCGCTGTCTCGGAAGTAGCGGGCAGCGTCCATTGCTTCCAAAGTCCGTTGCATAGAGCTCCGGTAAAACGAGGTTTTACAGTATGTACATCATATTTACCACCCGGCATTTAAAAGACCACGAAGTGAACGGTATGGATGAAACAGACTCATTCATTGCGTAAATGCCCCCCGTGTTTAACGAGTGGGGAACGAGTGGCTCTATTGAGGCATTGAGTGGAAAATGCGGTTCGTTTCGCCTTGTGTTGCCAGGTACGAATGCCCATCGAACTGCCTCTACAGCAGCGGCAAGGTGTTTGGAACCCTGTTTTACGAGGTGGTAAGTGCCGCTGCTTGCCAGTTAAACGCAAAATTGCCTCGGGCAGCAGAGCCTCTCACATAACCCTCGGTGCTTTTCACCTGCGGTCAAGCGTCTGTCCCCTTATATGGCGACGAGAGGCGCGCGCGGTATGCGGTGCGCCTGTTTATATCGTTTGGGTTCGATTCACAGCCCTGGCCAATGTCATTGTCAAGCCGAGGCTGACAATGGAAACTGAAACATCCACACGGCACGCACTCGGAGCCGTCAGAGGAAAAAAACCAAAAACCTTACGCTGGAAGAAATCGTAGTTTTGTACAGAATGTGCACGAGGAGGGCCGCTCAAGCCAGGAACAGCACCGAGCAGGCCTGCCCTCGTTGCTCTGTGACGGACTGGCATCCCAGTCTGGGTATAGCCTGTGTCTGCCAGGATAGGCTCCGGCTCACCGCGACCCCGTACGGGATACAGTCTACACGTTATGTAGGATTGTAGGGGGTGACGGGCGCTGGCGTTCCTGCAACTCGGGCAGCGGCCCCGCGGGGAGGCCGCCCCGCTTGCCGCGTGGCCGCGACTCGTAACGCGTGGCGAGCACAAAGGAAAGTTCCCAAAGTTAGAGGCGGGCAGCTGCTGTCGATGGCACCTGGACAGGCCGAGATGACGACACACTTTCCTATAATGTGTGGAGATGAGATCATGCGGTTTGGCAAGCACCGCGCCTCCCACTATTTATATCTCCAGCACAGTTTTCCATTCATTGCAATGAGCGCCACCCCACTGCGCGGCATTAATAGAGCCCCCCTCCACAGAAGTGGAGGACTGTCAGGCTGACCAGGGAAACACTGTTGAGCAATTGATTTTATTTGACGCCGCGTAGTATTACATTCTGTATTATGATAACGTCAGGCTTGTTTGCTCAGCGAGCTGGGTGACGCTGCGGTGAGAGGCCTCGTCACACAGTGGGAAGCCTGTGAGTCACAATCCGTGAGTCAAATCCAGGTCGACAGTTGGCCCAGCCCGGCTTCCCCTCCAGGGTCAGCTCGATAGATAGATGTTTAATATTACGGCGGGAGTTACTCTGTGAGTTTGCAAGATAAGCGGGATTCTTGTGATGAGACGTGCCTTTCTGTGTGGAGTTTGCGTGCTCTCCCCGTGTGCGCGTGGGTTTTCGCTGGGCACTCCGGTTTCCTCCCACAATCCAAAGACATGCTGCCACATAGGTTAATTGGCCTGCGCGACTAAATTGCCCCCGGTGGCCTGTGATGGACTGGCGTCCCGTCAAGGGTATAGCCCTGCCTCGCGCCCCGTGTCTGCCGGTATAGGCTCCGGCTCACCGCGACCCTGTACAGGATTAAGTGGTTTCTGCCAATGGATGGATGGATGTTTGTGATGCGGAAGCGTCAGCGAGCGACTGCCTGTGCTGGGATCGAACCGCGCAGAGCTCGAGCATCTGTCGAGCGGCGCTGCACTACGGGATCCTGGACGACGAGGGCGGCTGGGTGGACATCACGCGTCAGGGCCGCAAGCCGTTCTTCGTCAAGTCTCAGCGCAACGACGTGCAGACGCTCAGGTGAGGGCGCGAGGCGGCCTTGCGGCGGAGGGCTGGCCGGATGGCGCAAAAGTAATCCCGCACTCCAAGCAGCTCATCGCAGCCGCGACGTCACGTGCAGCCGTCGCACAACGCCGCTTCCCTGTCACGGCACCTACAACTAGGCCCAACGCAACGTCCCCCACAACCTTAAAAAAACCACGAAAAGAACACCTCTTCACAAACACATGACAACCACTGAGCCAGGCTCCGCGCCTCCGAATTCTTGGGCGCGATGCGCTCGGGCAATATGTGCGTGTTATAAATGTATTTATTATTATTGTTGTTAGCATCAGATCAACAACCTGTGAGGTCCTGGGTTCGAATTCACGTCTCGGCCACGTGCGTTTAAGTTGGTTTGTCATGCGAATTTGCGGAGGAAGCACGTGACAGTCCAGGACTGGACTATTCGGCCGCTCATGTATTGACTGCTGACTGACTACTGTTCGACTGGTGTCACGAGTCAGCCCTGGTCATCAATAACTGTATTGCAAAAACATCGCAGTAACTTGGATTCATATTGTATGCAAACCACAGGATACATTCCAATGTCGGTAACTTGTATTATAATTGGTGACAGCTGATCACAAGGTTACTCGTAAAGGGACTTGACGCCGGATGTACAAAGCGAGCAGAGTATAACAAACACAAAATATAACTTTGAAATGTGATTCTCTCCCTTTCCAGCAAGCACAAGGCTTCCAACGCATTCTCATTTTCTGCAGTCTCCGGTAAGACTGCAGCTCAGCTGCTCGCAAATAACTGCAATGTGACCTCAACTTATGTGGCAGCAAGCTGACCGCTAACAAAATCAAACCATTCGGCGTATCTGCATGTTACATATGAAGGGTGATTGACAGGTTTGTGGCTTGACATAGAAAGAAAAGGCTGAGGTCAACTCTTATTTTCTCTTGTAGGGTCTCCGAGGCGCACAGTGCACTCAATTCACAGATGTTCCCTCGATTTAAACCCCATCCATAAGAACAATTTTTCGGGCTTCTCATACGACTCTCACGGCACACATTGCATCACTGTCACCAAGAAACGTCTTTCCCTGTGATTCTCTAACTGTGGAGATACGTGGGGAGTCGGAGGGGAGTCACAGGGAACCAGGTCTGATGAGTCTGGATTTCTCAGAATTTTCTGCTTTCGTCCAGAATTATAACGATTCTACAATTGTCAGTCGGTGCACCAACGAGGTGATTTCAAGCAATTGTTACGAAACTTGTTAATCTCTAAAGATAATGAAAGTCCAACTCACCATTCACCCTTTGTTATCGTCCTACTACAGACTTAAAAGCCACAAACCGATTGGTTGCCCTGAGTATTATATCACACGTGTGAATTGCACGACTTTCACTACAACACAGCAAACGTCACACCGATTGTTTCATTTGCTCGGTTGGCATTCGTCACGTGTCCTGTTCTGCGGCGTTTGACGTCGATGCCGGGTCGGCAAGTCACAGCCGTCGTCGTTCTTGTCGCCCCCGTGTCGCGTGCAGTCAAATCCGTGGATTGTTCTGCCACCGTGGCCCAACTCTGCCCTTACTCGAAATCCTCCCCGCACTGCCCACGGTAAGCCCGCTACGTCGAGCTGTGGGCGGCCGGCCGTGTCACTGCTGGTGCGAGTGTCCTCTGCCCGTGAGCGGGATTCGAACTCGGGGCGCCCAGTACGATGGCCCAGTGGTTAGCGCGCTGGGCTACAAACCTGGCTATGACCCGAGTTCGAATCCCGCTCACGGCCAGCACCAGTGACGATTTTTTGAACCGGTCCTGGGCCTCCCCTTAGGTCGACTCGGCCTCAAATGAGCACCTGGTGTGGTGCGTAAACGTTGCCACCAGGGAGACAAAGGCGGCCGGGCGTGGTGCTGGTCACCCACCTCCTCGTGTGTGGTGTCGACCTTCATAGGTGCTCACTAACGGCACTTGCCCCTATAGTCTGCTATGGCTATACGGGGGATATTTATCTTTGTCTTTGCCCTCTGCCCGCCAGGATGTACTGCCGGCCCGGCTGCGTGAACTCGGAGAGCGAGGTCTACGGCTCCAAGGTGTACGCTGACGTGAGTGTCGCGCGGAAACGCGACCCCGGCCCGGGGTTCGCCTGCAGTGGGCCTCGCGTAGCCGTGGCGAGGAACGCTCGACACGGCTATCCCGAGAGAGCAGCTCTCGAGAGTGATTATCTTACATTGAGCCGAGAAAACGTAGAGCAATGCAGCCAGGTTTTCCATTCTCAGTTGTTTTTTTTCCCGTGAGTCAGAGAAGTTCACGTGAACGGGGTTCCATGGGTTCATAATGGACCATGTCAAAGTACTGTGGACATGGATTTTAATATTGGTTTAAGTCACCTGTGATTTAACTGATTAAGATGAGAGGGTATATGCTGTCAACCCAGCCACCAATGATTGCACGCAAAACACAAGACTTTACACATCATTAACCCGAGATTGAGTACCACTGTGTGCTAAACGGGAGACTGGCCTGTGGCGTGAATCACGGGATTTTCCACGACTAGCTCCGGGCAGCTCACGAAGACGAGCACTGGCCCAGTGCTTACTTGAGCAAAGATGAACTCGGTCTTGACAGTTGACTTCATTAAACGAACACTTTTATCGGAGGCCCTCTAATGTGGCCAACCGTGGCTGCTGCTGCGCGAGCGTTGTGCGCCCTCGCCACCCGCCGTAACGAGGCCCCTTGCGATCTCTCCGCTTCCCGCGGCTCGCTGAAAGGAAGCACGCTTCTGCGTCGTTTCATCCAGCCGTCTCACGGCCGCCAGGCCGCGGCGATGGCGCGCCCGCGTTGCGCTCATTAGCGTAACCCGAGCACCAAGGGAGGCCTCGGCGACAGCGAGAGGAAGGCGGCGGGTCGCGAAACTACGGACGCGCGGAAGCGATTCGGAAGCCTATCGGCGCGGTCGGGTCCGTTTCCGAGATGGAAAGGCTCCGGTTCTGAGCTGGAAAGAGGAGCCTGTTTTGTGCGCGTGGGGTATCTGAGCTTTTATTTTCCGAGTCCAAGGAGTCTTATCGCGCGAGTATTTATTTACGTTCAATTAAGGGATTGTTAAAACGGGGCGAGTTTTTAAAACACCGCCGCCTTTGTTGGGGAAACATCTCGCGGCGAGTCTGCGCGGGGTAAAGTTACGCGTAATGCCGAAGGCCGGGCGAGTCCAAAAGCCTTTAGTGATTGTGCGCCAGGAGTGAGCCTTCAAGGCATTAGCCTCAGCTTTCTGTCGCGTCGCTTCTCAGCACCGTGCGACGGCCACGTGATTGCTCCGCGGCCTCATGGGAATCCCGGCCGCCTTGTTGTGGCCGGGCACGAGTTCACCGAGAGAGGCACGCCGCGCGATCAGGTGGCTCGGGGGCCTATTGGGAGCGGTCTAACGACGCGTAAACTAACGGGGTTAAAACCAGATTATCACACGTGTGAGGCGTACATCGAATCAAGCATGCGAGGATAGTTTTCTTTCGCAATGCTCATAGTTGCACACGTTAAATCAGAGCAATGAGCTGGCACGGCTCTCGATTGAGGAACCCGTGATCGAGGCCGGCTCTCGAGTTAGCGAGTGTCGTGTCGTGAATTAAAAAGATTAATCTTCGGACTCTTCACAGGGTTCGAGCATTTGCCGAGCGGCCATCCACGCCGGGGTCATCACCAACGCGCAGGGAGGCTACGTGGACGTCATGCCCGTCGACAAGAAGAACAGCTACGCCAGCACCCACCAGAACGGCATTCTCTCCAAGAGGTGGGTGGCAGGTGCACAACAGTCGTACGAACACTTTAATTCGGCCCACGATCAAATCCAGAGCTCAATTGCTCACCGGATAAATTTTCCTGGTAGAACCGCAGCACCGTATCCCTGGTAGACTGCAAGCAAGGCAGCTAAGCGGTAGCCACGGCCATGGGTATTCTGGTTGTGGTGGACTGGGTGCAGACATTGTATTTCTAGGTCACCGACCTGGGCAGAATCCGGGTGAAATGAAGTGGTGGTCGAATCGACCCAGTGTTCCGATCTCGTCGGATCTCAGGAGTTATGCAACGTTGAGCTTGGCGAGTGCTGGGATGGGCGACAGCCAGCGCTCGCCAAGTGTTGTGAATCCAGGTGTTGTGAAGCCAAGGGCTGTGAAGCGAGGGGCTGTGAGGAGGCCACTGTGGAGGTTTCCCCTTGCACACAGCGTTTTTTTTGGCTTCTCTAATGTTTTGTGCCACGTCACTGATTGAAGCAACCTGCTAAACATCTCAATGCAGGACAGGCAGTGTTGTGTAAATCAGGGCACTGTTGTGTTGTTACAACACAAACCTGGGAAGAGGACGCTGTGGTTAGATCGCCTGCCTCACAAGCGGAAAGACACGAGTTCAAATCCAAGTTGGTATTCAACTCGGCTCATCACACCTCTTTGGTCAATAAAATTACGACCACTTGTTGGAAATTCCAAAGTCTCTGAGGCTGCCTCTCTGCAAAAGGAATGTGGATTTTTCACCACCGCTTCAGGAAAGCCACTGAGGACATTGAGCAGTGCCCAACGCTCATTGGAGCAGAAACACACACTGACATTTTGACCTTTCGACTGTTGATGAATATGAAATCTAACACGGCGTTTTATTAAGAGTCGGGTTCCTGCATTCGGCTCGATTGCAGGAAAGCATTGCCGGCTTTATACATGTTCGTGAAATGTGGCAATTGTGTGTAATGTTCAAAGGACATTTGATGAATGCACTTTATTAGTAAAGTTAAACAGAATGCCGACCATGTGCTTACAACCATTACAGTAATCCCATTCATTTGACGATTTAAAAATGAGCTTAACTTGAAACTCGTTTGCATTAAAGAGCAGTTTTGTTTCAAGAAATATGACCCATCCTTTGGGAGCGGCAAATGTGGCAGTGACATTGCGAACCAGGGCCTAATAATACGCAGAATAGTGTGAATATACTAAAGCTGCGAGTGTAGCCCAGTGGCCAGCACGCTATGCTTACTACAAGTCAGTTTACATGGCGCCTTGGGTTTTTTCCCCCAGCTGGTTGTTATTTTCAATCAGGAATTACACAAACAGTGTTGTTTCGTTTGCTCCAAACCGGACCTTGAGGAAAGTAGAACACACAGCCAGTCAGGACGTCGCAAGTTCCAATCCCACTTGGGGATCAATGCAGCACTTTACAACAAATAAATACATTTCACTTTATAAGTATCACTTTATGGGAAAGTTAACATCACCATATGGGAAGTCGACAGTGGTTCCCATGAAACCACTGATCCCTGTCATAGAAACGTGGTTTTTCGGCCTATTCTTCCACGCTGGAAAAACACCTTGCAAGAGCTGGCAGTACCCACACTTTACCCCACCACACGCGACCTGCCAATCGGCTGACTGCGGTGTGCGCATGTGCACTACTGGCTGGACAAAGGTGGCAGAGATTTAATAAACTTGAGCCGTTGTTTCAAATGCCATGCTGGCAGAACCGGCGACCTCTGGACTGGAAATCCAGAATAGCACGGCAGCATCCCGACACACACAGAACGGTCAATAAATCATAGGCAGTGACAGGCCGTCTCAGCCCAACATTGCCTTGATTGGGCAAATTAAACTCCGCAGACCACCCAGCCAGCACGGTGGCGTGGTGAGTAGCGCTGCCGCCTCACAGCAAGAATCACCCGGGTTCGGATCCCGACTCGGGTGCCTTTACGTGTGGAGTTTGCATGTTCTCCCCGTGTCCGCGTGGGTTTTTGCCAGGCACTCCGGTTTCCTCCCACAGTCCAAAAACATGCCGCTGCATAGCTTAATTGGCGTGCGGACTAAGTTGCCCCCGGTGCCCTGTGATGGACTGGCGTCCCGTCCTGGGTGTAGCCCTGCCTTGCGCCCTGTGTCTGCCGGGATAGACTCCGGCTCACCGCGACCCTGTACAGGATTGAACGGTTTCTGACAATGAGATGAGATGAGACCACCCAGCCTCCCCGCGCAGTATTTACCGCAACACGTTGTTACCCTGTGCCGCGAGTGTCGCTAATGCCGTGCTGGAGTCTTGCAGGGAGGCGCCAAGTCAAACACGCACCCCCTGTGTGGTAAACCATGACGTGTTCAGCCCGCAAAGTTTATCTGCGCGGCCCTCCTAAGAGCACAGCAAGATCAGTATTCCAAACCAGAAGCTCTTAACGTGGCCCAAACACCAGAGATGTGTTTACACTTCCACAGCAGGAGAGGTTGATCAAGGAAAGCTCCGGTCTAGACTGTGCAAGGCGTGACGCTCTTGCATTTCGCTATCTACGCGGAAATATTGTGTTCAGAAATTGTGGTTAGTTATCAAGACAGCTCGAAGGCTGGACATGATGATGAAAGTGAGTGGCTTATTTTATATAAATGAGCATAGGGTGCCACTCATCTCTAGTACTGGCGTTGAAAAAGTGGTGGCAATTCCACATTTCAGTGGCAGAGGCTGGTTCCCCCACTTAGGACAACTAGTGTGGACTTTCCACAGTGAAGGAATCATCGTTAAGATGTTTGTATCCCCGAGCCACACACCCGCGACCGTATTGCTCACCAAACGAGCGATCGTGCCCGAGAGAACGGAAATAAATACTGTATATGAAGGCAACTCATTTCCACTTGTCCGTCCATTTCAGGGCACGGAACCCTGCGGGAGGCAAGGCATTCCGCGTGTTTGTGGTCGGATGAGAGCTTCGTGGGAGGTGCAATTCCAAATCATCGGCTGCCTCCAGACCGCTGAGGATAGCATGAAGAGAGGGCCTGATGTTTTCTGCGATCCGGGATCTCGACGACAAGCCAGACAGACAGCCGCTCTCAAAGCTGCACAGCCATCCAGCCTCCTGCCCCACATCTACCCAGCCACACGGACATAACACAACGGCCACACAGCCACCAATCACACAGCTACAACAAGCATTCAGACACTTAGCCACACTGCTGCAAAATCACAGTCACAACCACCCTACAACAACCGCCCAGTCACATAGCCACACACACGCAGGCAGCTATCAGACTGCATAGCAGAACAGACGCCCACAAGCTCATTTAACCAAACACACACAACTATACAGGTATCAAATCACATAGCTACAAATCCACCCAATTGTACATCCCTACACACAACCACTCGGCATTACAGCTACCAAGGAACATAGCTATAGTCACATATCCACGCGGACACTCATTCATCTGTGGACCAGGACCTAATAACATACCATTAACATTAATTCTTCTTCTTCTTTGCGATTCTTCGAAGCACGATGGTCAGCCTCTGGACATCGTTGTCTTTCAGCTCGGCCTTGAAGTGTTTGGTAGAATTCGCAGGCAATTAATTAACATTAATTAATTGTGTTTAATAGAATGGTCTTCCCTTCCCACCACCAACACCGTGGTCTTGCTGCAATGCGGTTTATCTTCAAGCTTCTCAATTACATCCGAGTGTAAAGAAAATGCATTTGTTTCTATTTAATTGCTTTTATTTTGCCATCGGGGCTGGTCGGCCATCAGCTTTAATCGCGCTATTGAATGCTACGGTCGAGTATCGCAGTGGCAATATCTAAACTGCCGTGTATTTTTCAAGCCTTGTGTGTTGATTCTCATGCAAGCGTTGTTGTTGACCGCTCCGTATGAACCCACGTTTGACTGGACGACTTGGATCGGCCCGATTGTTTACTGACGCACGTGGCCCCAACCGGCTGGTTGCACTAAGGTGACGCGCAGTCCCTGTGTGTGCACGGTAATCGGCGTGGCTTCTCCAAGCTCCCATCTTCTTCTCCGAGGGCCCCCCCCTCTCGGTGTTCGGACCAAACCATCTATGTCTTTCGCTATACACCAGGCTCCGGTATCCCCCCCCCTACCGTCATGGACTGGGTCAGAATGTTAGGAACAGGCATCAGCCAAGATCGGAGGGCGCCTGTTGCTTACAGTCTTGCAGAGCAGTACTTGATGTTATTTTTACGTAAATATTAGGTTTAAACGTTCCCAAAGCAGTATCTGCTTGTAAAACAGCCCGCAGAGTACAAATGTGTTAAAGATATATTTTTTAAGACACCCTGTAAAATGACAACATGCAATAATGGTCCGAGCTCCTTTTAGAAACACTTTGTAAAATTATATTTAAAGTGCCCACGTTGGATTACTGTACAGTTGTTTTAAATTGCGATGTTGGTAGCATGAGCTTAACAAGCGACGTGTTTTATACTTGTATTTTATACCTTATGCACGCGAGTGAATCATATTTATGCTGATAGAGAATGTACATGACTATATCACTTACAGCTGTGCTGGGTTAAGCTCTTTAATGCAAAATTTCTGCTATTGTGATGAATTCCCAAGACGTATTTGACTTGGCTTTTGCTTTGTTTTTAGCGTAGGGCTTGTTCGAGTGTACAGTTACATTGTCAGACCACATTTCTCTGCCCGAATGTTCGTTTTTTGGTTTCTGTTGTAAGTTTGTAATATATAAACTGTGGACCGCCACGACATTTGATTTACTGGTAAGCATCTGTCTCAAGTAAACCGTTGGAATTAACAAACCGTGCATGTATATTAATGATATTTTTGAAGAATAAAGGAATACAAATTTTAACATTGAAAATGAAATGGACGTTCATTTGTTTTGCCATCGATGGCAACTTTAGGATGCTAAGTTTCACATCATTGTCGCAATAATGAGTCTGCACAACAGTGGCTGATTAATAATAATAATAGCGTTTTATATAGCGCCTTTCACCCGAGGGTCACAAAGCGCTATTATAAGTCAGAGGCCCAATGATGCCCTCAATGTGGGATGCGAAACATCGAGATGGAAAGATGAACGGTCGACACAGCTATCCTGAAAGAAGAGGAGCTCTTAAGGGCAATTCTCATTATAAGTCAACCAATTACACTAGCGATGAACGAATGCGGATAAAAAAAAACCTTGCTGTGTCTACACACATCCTCTTCCATCACGGTATGCCGTCGTTTACTTTAAAGTGACGAGATTGCGCATGCCTATGTCAACACAGTGTACATTGTGTACAGCCAAAAGACAAAGTGCTCCGTGTGCTCGGTTTAAAATAATCATCATTTGCCATGATCATGAAGGCCTGACCTCACGCCGCCACCAGCTCTCACACCCCGCACCTCCACACGAGCCACGCGCTCATCTCGTTGCTCCATCTCCTTGGCGGACGTTTTCTCGGACTCGTTCCATCCCTTGGCTGTCGCTACGTTATTATTTTTGATCGTTGGCTCCGATGCATGTTCTCCCCGTGTCCGCGTGGGTTTTGCCCGGCACTCCGGTTTTATCCCACAGTCCAAAGACATACTGCTGCATTGGTTAATTGGCCTGCGGACTAAATTGCCCCCGGTGCCCTGTGATGAACTGGCGTCCCATCCTGGGTATAACCCTGCATTGCGCCCTGTGTCTGCCGGGATAGGCTCCGGCTCACTGCGACCCTGTATAAGATTAAGCGGTTTCAGACAACGAAGATGGCTCCGATGCCTTAAAGTGGCAATGTTTAACAAGAACAGTAAATGCATTTGATTATCAAATTAATCCAATTTAAAACTCGGAGAAGAAATATTTTGATGTTGATGCCAACGAGTCTTCTGTTGGAACATTACAGTTCAAAACGAGAGTGTTTCGTTTCACATGCTGGATGGTGCGTAACAAACTTATTAATGTCAAGTCTAAGTGGCTCAGTGCTCAACACCGTGTTGGGCAGTGCTCATTTCGATTGGGGGCCCTGAGCAAGTGGGGAAAATTCCACATTCCTGACAGGGGAAATGTATCCCACCAGACCAGGATTTAAACTCTCAAACCTTCCAATCAGTGGCACAGCGTGGAGTGCGCGGGCCTTGGCGCGAGCCATGTCCCTGATCTTTGCAGCCCGGAGGCCCTTGAGACCCAGTGCAGCTGCACCGCCTGCACACTCGATGGCGATGACGCTGCTTCCGAACATCATCCGAGTGCTCCGACCACAGGGCGCTGCAGGGAATTTAATATCTAGCTTTTCATTTGCATTGATTAATTGGCCTGCTGACTAAATTGCCCCCGGTTCCCTGTGATGGACTGGCGACCCATCCTGAGTATAGCCTTGCCTTGCGCCCTGTGTCTGCCGGGATAGGCTCCGGCTAACCGCAACACTCTACAGGATTAAACGATTTCTGACAATGAATGAATGGAAGATAACAGCTATAAAATAACAGCTATAAAATTCTGCGGGCACCCGCCTTGCTCAGAGCCGTGCTGAGCCACAGAACTCTGCACGTTGTGGCAATAAATGGGGCCTCAACCTTGAGAGGAAATGTTAGTGAACCACAGCCGCCATTCACCCGGAGAAAAGATGATGAAATATCACTCGTTGGGATTCCCGCAACCATTTTTTCAGAATCAACGGCCCAAGACGCGTTGCCGGCAGACCGAAACAGGGTCCGTCTCAGGCTGCTTTTGTAGATTAACTGCCACGTATTTTTGGTGGCGTCACTGGGAGACAGACTTGTGTAGTGTAAAGATATTTTGAGATATTTTTTAAATGACATTTTTTTTTACGAATAAATGTAATTTCGGAATGTCTGCCGAGCTTTAAAAACCCGGTTATACCTGCAATACAATGTGCATAATTTCACCTCAGAATGACAAATAAATACAATTTACTGATGTGGGTTTTCATGGCTCAATGTCTGAGAATTGCTCTCGATAGCTGTTCTTTCGGGATAGCCGTGTCCAGTGTTCCTTCTCTCTCCTTCACGGAGGAGAAACGCCAGCACATGCTAGGAGAGAGGATAAACACTCAACAAGGCTAT
>JAZEWU010000022.1:7216776-7232310 GCA_036362915.1 Geotria australis | reverse complement strand
CCCGTTGGGTGGAGGTTAATCCACGGGGCAAGTCACTTAATCCTGAACACAAACTGGGGGTGGGGGGGGGTGTGGGTTTCTGGCGACCGACGCTTTAGGCAACTAATACGCCTCGATCCCTGTAGGACTGCGGGAATGGTTACAGATTTCCGGCCAAGTTCATTTGTTTGGTTTGTTGTCAGAATGGATTGTGACTGCACACGAGCGATGGTGTTTAACAGAGAAACAGTACAAGTCTTATAATCGTTTAACGGTTACTAAGGCGACCCTGTACGATGTTAAACTGCATTCGGTGATAGTGTCTTCTACGCCAGGGGTTCTCAATCTTTTGCACCTCCAGGCCCACCTGGCCCATTTGGGTCTGGTCTCCATGGACCACTAGGTGGCGCTCGTGGCCCACTGATGGGTCACAATGCACCGGTTGATGATAGCGGGACTCCACAACACTGTTGAAGAATGCAACGGAAAGCCACTTCGACTGTGTTTCCGTACATATTGCTCGCGAGCGATAATGGTGAGTGCGCGCTGTTGAGAGGTGAGGAGAGGGAATGGGATCAGATGGGATGGAGGGATCTTGAGCCATGGACCCCGCTCTTGGGCAGAGAACTTCGGAAACATGTTAATGTGAAATTAAAATCTCACTATCAACCTACGTTAGACCACTTAAGGTCATGTATAATACAGAGGTAAGTCTAAACATTCAAAGTCCTCTGCCTAGAAAGTATTCGTGTCCCTGGGCTGGTGTTGAGAAATCCACATTCTAGTATCAGGAGGATAACCACTGCTCATTTAAACGAGAAAAAACAATCGTATAAACCGCGGAGGAAAGTTTGTCCGAGTTAAGCCTCGGCTAGAATTTGAATTGGCGCCCTCCACGTTTTGGGTTCAGTCTGCTACGAACAGCACAAGCCAGGCCGATTAAATAATAAACAGCATGTCATATTCAGAGTTGTATTTTTCATATCTTCCGCCCGGCAGTGGAGACATTTTTTTGTTGTTGGTGCCGAAGATGACTTACTGCAAATTAAATTTAAAACAAAAGCATCAGCTGCAACGCATCGTATGTTTGTGTAGTGTTCGTTTAGCGATGATCGAGTAATGTATCAGTCAGTGTTCCCAGTGCGCAGGCCGCAGGGAAGGAACCTCAGCGAGGCTTGAGGATCGTGAGACGGATGGGTCGGTGAGCATGTGCTGGTGAGGTATCACCAGGGGTGGAAGGAACTTCAGTATATGACCGATGTGGTCGTATGACATTCCCTATCTCACCCCTTCTCACCCATCCGTCCATTTTCTAAACCGCTTGTCCTGGTGAGGGTCGCGGTGGCAGCAGTCCAAGGAGAGTGGACCAGACATCCCTTTCCTCAGCAACAGATTCCAGCTCTTTCTACTAAATGCTACGGGCACTTTCTTACTGTGACACCATACAGGACCGGCTTACTTTCATCTCTGGGTATCACCAATCAAGCGACGCGAGGGGTACAATTTAACCTTTGATGTTTTAATTGACGTGTACACCTAGTTGTAAATATAACGATGAAGCTGACGTTTGTGCTGATAGTCACAATTGCAGTTGTTAGGAGTATAGCGGTAGCACATCACCGGCTTTGACGAATATTAATTACTAAGCTCATGATACATCCGTTGAACATCGAGTTACACGCGTGTAATAATCTGTGTTTAGATTAATTGGCCTTCACGCCTAGGCCAGGATCTGTGCCGACCGCTAGATGGCGATGATGACGCAATCAGCCCCGAGCCGAGAGAACAGCCTGCAGCTGATTGACGGGATCCTCTGCAGAGTTGTCACGTGACACGACCAGAGGAATATTTCATAGAATAAAATAGATTAACTGAACTTAAAAAATAAAAATAATTAAAAACCTTAAATAAATCAAATTCATCCAAGATAGACTGTAGGCTCTCTAGTGCGTTGGTTGTAACGCCGCAAAGGCTCTAAACCAATGAGAGGCCAGGAAATTATCAGTGAACCCGACACATGCCTAGCCCTATTATATAGATCTTTATAATGAGTTCGTACAACCCATCCAGCCACTACCGGCCACTCTATTGTTATCTATGAGAGGAAACCAGAGAACCTTGAGGAAAGCCACACAGAACGAGAGTGAACATATAACATATAACCTCCACACATATAACCTCAATCAGAATCAAACCCAGGTCCTTCTTGCTGTGAGGCACCAATTTTCCCAGTGCGCTACGACCCCTGGCGCCACGACCACAGGTAATGTTGATGAGATTACCAAATACGCAGCTGGATGCTTTTGCTACTACTACTGCTGATGATCATGTTACAGTATTTCAACGTTGCACGCTAGAGAATTGAAAACAATTAATTTGGTTTGTGTTGTAAGGATTACAAAAACGATTTCTCCAGAGAGCAGACTGACCTCTGTGGCTGAACATAAACAGAAAAGATACCAAGAGCTTGGATCAACTTGCTTTGGCGTTCAAACATTCTGGCTGAGTGTAGAATGTTTGTTTTCTAGAACTCGTGTCACTTCTTCAGCAACACTTTAGAGATTAACAGATGGCATCGGCATGTGATCGTGAATACATGTGATTCCTGTTTGACTTTCTCCAAGAGAGACAACAGATTTGGGCACGGCACGTGGCAGAGATCATTAACATGTGTGTGGCTACTCGGAACACCGCGAGTAAGCATCAGCCATAAAACCCAACACGGAGGGAAGATTCCCCATCTCCCGATGCAACGAGTGAATTCACTTATACAACGTAACAACAGTAAGGTGTGACATACTACACATATACAGATGTTACATCCTCACGGGTTGAGCTTGATTGAAGAATTTGAGTTCAGGACCGTGCGTTAAGGTGAGACACCTGGATGTGACACTGATGGTTGTGCTTTGTGCACATGGCCTGGCACAGGCGCCGTGGTGACGTCACGGCCACCGAATGGAGAACGGCGGTTGTTATGTTATGTTACGCACTTCGAAGCCGAGCTGAAAGACAACGATGTCCAGAAGCTGACCGTCGTGCTTCGAAGAATCGCCAAGAAGAAGACGTGCTTTGTCACGACTGTGCCCATCATTGGAATGTGGAGTTTTAAACTACCAGCTCGGAACATATACCACGAAGATAAGCACCACTTGATCCTTGTTTGAACAGAACACCACTTTGATGTGTTTAGACGCTTAGCAAATCTCAGTGGTAGACACTGGCCCAATAGCCTTACCAAATACATTCATTATCTATTTAGGAATGTGAACCAGACTCAAATGCGATTGATTTGTTGACCGTACAGACTACCAAACGAAACCTTAGAAGCTCAACTTGTTGTTTGCTAAATGTTCCGAGGTGCGCATCAAGATTTGGGGAAGTGCTTTTGTGGTGAGCTGCCCGCCATTTTTTGAACAATATTGCTCTGAGCGTGAGGCTACAGTCACGACCTTAGATCCACCTTAGATCCCTATTAGGATTTCAATTTCTGGCCAGTTGCATTTGTAAAAATTGCTACGTGGTTTAAAGGGCCGCATAAGCTCTTTCATTTTTTTATGCAATAAGCTTCTGCAACTTATTCCCGTTACACTGTCACACTTCTTCGTCTCTTTTTAAATTCATTGCTTGTTATTGTTTACGCGATAATGCAGCTGAAGGAAAACAATAACAATAATAAAAATGCAGCAGCCAGGTGTGAGCAGCAGGGGGGAACCTTCCGGAGTTTGTCACCAGTCATGGGTTTCCCATGATCGTTACTCTTTAAGGTACAATAGCTCTCCTGGGGAATAAGCAACTCTTTCAGGGACATTAATAGCCCAGTTGTTTGGCGTCGGTACATAACCGTGCACCAGTCAAGACAGCGCCCATTACATGCTGATCTGATCTTCCGGTGTTGTGAGATGTTCTTCTAACCCATGATTTGGAGCACTCTTTGTTCCTCGGAGGTGGAAACTCTACACCACAGTGAGTTCTGCGACGCTGTTCGACACGGCGCGTCTTCCATGGAGGAGGAAACGTTGGGGGGTGGGGGGGGTCGGGAGCAAATATGTGCTTGAAGCATCTCCAGACAGACAGCGATGAATGTGCTCTTTGTTACAGCAAATGCCCACCTGGGTGCAGAAACGGATGAAGCCAGGGTGCGCTCTAACATTAAAGGAACATCAAATTAAGGGTCAGATTAAATTCCTGCGGTGGCTAGGAGACACGTTGTGGCATTGGATGAAGGCAGCCGCGCTGTCCGGCAAACTTCTGGAAGGAACCATTCTTTCGGACATCGGCAATTGTTACTTGTCTCTGCTGGATAGCGTGACATGGCCTCACGCCAAATGTCAAATTGTCTCCCGGCTCAAATGAGAAATAGGGCAGCACTAATCTCCGCCAAAATCCTTGACCCAGTGCAGGAATTTCTATAGTACCATGGAAGGGCTCGTTTTGTCCTCATTGCACCATTGTTGTTGAGTGGCCAAGAGTGGTGGATCTAGAGTTTGGGGTGGAACATCTTCAAAAGTAAATTAACCCCCGGAATAAAATGGAATGCCGATGATCAAATCACTAGGAACGCGCCGAATCTCACGCGATCTCAGAAGCCGAGCAATACTGAGGCAGCCTCGCGCTTGGACGGGTAACCACCCTGCACGCCACGTGTGATATATAGATGTTTATTATTACAGCAGAAAAATACCCAGTGAGCTTGAAAGCTCTTTACGGGATTCCTGGGACACAACAAACACGCACTTTGACGAAAATAAAAAGAACCACTCAGAAATCAACGGGGCCCGCACTGTAGCTCAGGATTGAACTGTAGTCACATTTGTTGATTTTAAGCTGGTTGCTATGAAATGGCCACATGTGTGTGTGAAATGCTCGCCTTTATGAACCATTACGGTCAAACATTTCCTACCTTGAGGGAGCGCGTTTATGCGGTTTCCCAAACAGTAGGCTCGTTCTAACAGCAGTCGCATATAAATGAAACATGCCTTGTTATATGGCTGCAAAATAACAAAAAGGTAGCATGGCTGATCAATACACGCTTTATATAACACTTACATGAAAATCCTGTGAAGGAAATGCAGTAAATATTGCAGTTTTTTTTATTCTCACGATAAATGCACACATATGCGGTGGAATAGTGACATTTGTATACATGCATAGCAAACAAATATCACTAAATGGCAACAAAATGTTATACTGATGCTAGAAATCTTTCTGTGAAATAGTCCACGTGTATGTAAATCATGCATTCGTTGATTTTGGCATGAGTGTAATTTCTACCCAATTCCATCCAGATGGTGCCGGACCACTTTGCTCAGCAAGCACATGATTTTTCATGTATGCTCTGACCATTGTGTATGCAATTCAGGAAAACTAACTCCAAGCTTGCATAGTCAAGTGGTTAGGATACTCAGCCACTGGGGCTGGGAGCTGTTATCCAGTCTATATCCTCTGCGTGACCCCAAGTTGAATACTCGAAAGGCGGCCTTTAGGCTCCAATACCTGCCGCGTAACTCCAAGCCTGGCAGATATGTAAAACTGAACATAAGTAGTTCTTTGAAATAGAATATGAATTGTTATTTTCTTTCAGTCGTGTATCATGTGAGGAGAGGGAGTAAGAGTTCTGAATCTTTATGGCCAGCGTTTTAGAGAACGGCCCACAGAAGTAGATACTTAAAGAACATCCTCTAAGATCCCTTGACGTTATCTTTTTAAAACTATAGGGGAGCACCTTCCCACACCTGACTAGTAGAGAGTGAAATGTTAGTTGCATGGCAGCAAAACGTATTTTACTAATACTATGAGCTGCAATGTTTTGTATTTTTCATTATTGATCAATATAGGACCAGTACCTCACTGGACTCTGATGAAATCTCAGTCGGCTGAAACCCAAATTGAAACTCAATGTTTCAGCAATGCTGGGTATGTGCTCAGACCACGGAATGATTGACACATTCAGCTGGACTAATGTAAAGAAAACGTCTCAAGGGCAAGGCCTGAAGCCGGATCGTGCAGTAATGGAAAAGAGAGCCTTGGAGGTCGGGTGGCGACTGTGCAACAGCTGAGGGACATCGCAGGAGGAAGTAAGTGACCGCGAAGTCTGAAGACGCCCACTACATCAGCCACGGTGACCTCGTGACCTTGAAACGTGGCTCAGACCGTGTATATTTTCCACATCCATGGCAGTTTTTGGCTTTTTTTCTGCACGAAGCCACACACGCCAGCAATGCTGCCCTCTGAACAAAGTGCAGATACCAAGCAGAAGGCAACGATTTATCGTCGCAAAATTTAGAGAGACAGTGTTGTCTGCTGGGCAGAGTTATTGTGCACTTAAGCACGAATTTGGCTTCAAATATTCCAGTATTGTTGAAAAAATAAATCTGCAAAAAATATGCAGGTTCTTACGTAAGAACGTCTGATCACAGATTTATATCACACAGAGAGTGATACAACTTACATAAAACAAAAACACGTTTCTCATAACCCGTTAAGGTTATGTAAGAGTATTTTTGAAACGTTTAAAAAGCCTTCTTATTAAAGCCAGAATGTACTGTCGTCAATGAGTCAGGTGGTATTACGTAAAAACGCGTTTAATCCAGGTCAGGAGGCCAATCCACTCAATCATGAACCACCGTGATGATCATCATGACGGGGTGAATACAACGAGAAAATCTTTAGGGAAAGTCGACCGCGATCATTCTACAGAATCGTCTCCCTCAACTGGTCTCCACCAAAGCACCATGGAATTTCCACCACTGCCTCAGAATCATCGACACAAGCACTACCCATCGCTCATTTGAGCATTGAGACAGTTAACGCCCTTGTTTGATACGGATAGAAGCTCTTTCCTGCCATTTTTATCTAAGGTTATGGTACCGTGCTGTTAGCGTCACGTCTTGAGACAAAACTCAGATCTCTCAGAGCTGTCAGAGAGCAGTGCATCCGTCCATTTTCTAAACCGCTTGTCCTGGTGAGGGTCGCGGCAACAGCAGTGCGAGGAAGGTGGACCAGACATCCCTTTCCTCAGCAACAGATTCCAGCTCTTCCTGGGGGATTCCCAGGCCAGCCGAGAGATATAGTCCCTCCAGCGTGTCCTGGGTCCCATCAATTAGCGAACGGCCCCGCAGAAGTGGATATAACTGGAGATATTTCGGAGATTCCTTCAAAACACCCGTGGTGCGCACAGCAGAGGGAAGCACGTACGCATACACTCAACATAGGCGAGTAACGTTCATCGTATGACAGTAAAACTGATATTCAAGCCAGAATTTATCTTAAGTAAGTCGAGAACCAAATGTATCGAGTAATAGTGATTTGTGCAGTCATTGGTGACCGGGCCGACACCATCAACGCACTACACTTGAGAACACTGATCACTCACAAGACTGAGCCTGTATTCGAACCCAGGATCTCAGTGGTTCGCAGCCCAGCCTTCTAATCGACGAGAGCTACCGTGGCCACGTGCATTACAGATGTAAGGTTTTACGCAACACTGACAAGGTGCTCGCAAACGAAGCCCCATCATGTGCCGCTGTGATGCATCGCAGCCGCACACCTGCCAGCTGGCTGCGAGCTCTCACACGTGTCGGGGGGGGTGTGGTCAGTCCACGGTCTGCACTGCTGCTGCCAAAGACCCTTCCAGCACCCATCCATCCGTTGTCAGAAACCGTTTAATCCTGTACAGGGTCGCGGTGAGCCGGAGCCTATCCCGGCAGACACAGGGCGCAAGGCAGGGTTATACCCAGGACGGGACGTCAGTCCATCACAGAGGACGCCAGTCCATCACAGTCCATCACACTTCCAGCAATGAAGAGGAACAAGCGAGTGTTTCGTTGAGTTTGTTGGCCTCCGGTGATCAAGGCCCCCGGGATGGCTTTGGCAGCAAGAGTGACTTCATGGGTGGTGAGGGTCACTGGTAGCACGTGGTTTGTTTTGTTGTTGTTGCTTCTGTCAACTTGGAATGTGTTCCACTACTACGGCAAGTTCACGAAAGGGGAATGTGTAACAACAAGTCATCAAATAGCACTATTTGCGATGTATGTTTTAACAATGGCGATTCAACAATTGCGTAGCTTGATGGTTGCTCTTCAAAGTTATTCTTTCGGGATAGCCGAGGGAGGGCGCTCGACACGGCTATCCCAAAAGAACAGCTTTGAAGAGCAACCATCATGCGTTGAGCCGTGAAAACCTACATCAGTACACTGCATATGTTCACCTCCAATGTCTCATTTTCAAAGTATGTTTAAAAGTGGTTTCCACTTAAAACTGCTCGGGGCACTTGCTCATCTCGTGTTTACAGACCTCAGCTGGTCATGGAAAATCCAGATACTTGTGATTGGGGCAAATACCACCACAGGGCAACCACACAGCCTGTGTAACAGCACGCACGTGTCAATGTGTGAACGAACAACGTAACAGAAATGTGGGGCTCCTCGTTGGTCACTCTTCTTATGAAATGCTGGGCAAACACAAGATATATGTGGGAGACATGCAGACGACCAGCTCAAGGTCTGATTCGAGATAGCTCCCAAAACGCACAAGTCACTGCCCACTCCTCGTTGCTCCTGTGAATGTCGGGCAAATAAACCTTGACCATTCTTTCACCTCACCCTGGAGAGAAGCAGGAACACGATGTCATCAGCACGGTGGCCAAAAAAACAGCAATGTCCTCAAAGGTGCACCTTCTAACATTTGGTGCAAATGCGTCAGATAACCTGTAAAGTCTTGTCTTTGGTTTCGCACATATACAACACATGCTTCCAGTTCCCCTGTTGAAATATCGGGCAATCTGGACATTGAATTGCTATTGGGTAAACGCATCAGTAATCAAACGCACCCCAGAATCTGGACTGATATTAATAGAATGTTCGGTGATTAAGCTTGATGTTCTTTCACTGAAGAGTCCCAATTTTTTTGGTAGAAAATGTTCTGCCAATCGCGCTTGGTTTCATGATGCGTGTTTTTATGTCTGCTGTACTAGCATGGTGTGTTGTCCATGCCATTCTGCATTCCTGTCCCAATTACCTTGGTCCGATTCCAGCCTCAGTCTCCAGACTCATCAAAGTGAGTTGAATAGATGATCAAGAGCAAAGGATGGACCAGGTGTGATAGGCTGCAGCCAAAGCCTGCATATGGAGTGTTTATTCCTCGCTGAAAGCAGGATGGTCTGCATTAGTTAGAGGGACTGGCTCATCTCCAAGGATTTTCTAAGTGGTCCTGCATTTCAAACACCTTTGCTACCAAAATAAACACGAGTAATCATGGAGATCTATGGATTTTGTAACTCTTTCAGATGGGTTTGTCCTCAGAAGAATGTAATTAGCGATAAAAAGAGAGCTAAAGTATAAACACTTTCACGTTTTTTTGCAAAGCATTATGTCCTGTGATGGACTGGCGTTCCATCCTGGATACAGCCCTGCCTTGCGCCCTGGGTTTTCTGGGATAGGCTCCGGCTCACCGCGACCCTGCAGAGGATGAAGCGGTTTGTGACAATGATGACAATGATGCATTGGGTCATGTGAGGATGCTCGCGTTAACATTTATTGGGTTTTTCGTGGATTAAGGAAACTGACCTGAATTGTTCACCTAAAAAACACGGATTTTTGCCAACAGGAAATTTACTCCCATATTTCCAACAACATTATTTTTCCAGCTGTTTTAAAGACATTGGCAATGCCCCCAACATGTTGACATTGACGGTTTTTCTTTGCAAAAATAGACATTGATATTGCCAGTTACTGGCATTTCAATAAAAACAACACTAATTTTTAATAAATCAGACCCCCATCGATAGGAATGTGGATTTTTCACTGTTTATAATCGCCAACGGAAATGAGCAAAACCCCACACTCGTTGGAGCAGGGAAACACTTTGCTGACTTTGACAAGTCGCTTTCCCGAAAAGTCCTCCCTTTTTTCTCTTTCACCCAATTCCACATTCCTCTTCACCTGAATTTCCTCACGGCGTCTCCCCCGTGTTTTTGCACTCGGTTAACATCACCAGCCTGCACAAAAAAGGGTCCAAACCTGCTCTAGTAACTAACCCGAGTCCCCATAAACGTTCCAAAAGTACACAGGGAGACAATCATAAACAGAGAATGTCTTTGAAGATTGGCGGCACGGTGAGGAGCGCTGCCGAATCCCGGCTCAAGGGCCTGTGTGGCGTTTGCATGTTCTCTCCCCGTGTCCACGTGGGTTTTCGCCGGGCACTCCAGTTTCCTCACACAGTCCAAAGACATGCTGCTGCATAGGTTAATTGGCCTGCGGACTAAATTGCCCTGTGATTGACTGGCGTCCCATCCAGGGTATAGCCCTGCCATGCGCTCTGTGCCTGCCGGGATAGGCTCCGGCTCACCGCAGTCCTGTATAGGACTAAGCGGTTTCTGACAACGGATGGATGGAGGTCTTTGAAGGTGAATTTATATGTACATTAGTTTCCTTGTAAAATGAGCAATGTTTTCAATTGCATGGTTCTCGATAATGTGCGTCACAGCGCATCTGGTTGCATTGCTAGCGGCGAAGACGGTAAAAAAACCCAACGCGTTTAGAGATGCGGTATGTTACACTCTCCCAGCGCCAAAAGATCTCAAAGATTGCCTTCGGTCTCGGCAGGGATCTAACACGTGGATGTTTTAGCAAGAGAAATAAAACGTTGTTTAAACGACTCCATGCATTCAAATCGTAATCATTTATGCGTAGGAATTTCTGGCATCCGATTCTCTCTCTTTGCAGGTTTATGGTTTCTACTTTAGCCGTGACTGGGGTTAATCGGGTCAGTGCTGGTCAATGAAGCCTCACCTTGTAAAACGCTGACGCAGCTGTCACGTCACAGCGTGGGCTGCAAGCCGCTTCGTCTACGACTCTACGTACTGTGGGCCGCGTCAGTGGGGTGCAGAGGTTTGGTGATGCCCGCGGAGCCAACTCCGACTCCTCGATTGTATGCCCCCAAGACTCAAGTATAGGGCCTGGGTACTGAGAAATGTGAGAAAGGAAGACATCTTCAACATGTAAAAACAGATGACATCAACGTTTTCTTCAAATTAAATATAACGTGTCGACGGTCGTCGACAGGGCCCGGTGGATGATACAAAAATAATGTCGATCGGCGTTGACAGGGCACCGAAAGCGTTTATCAGCATTACGCACAGTATTTACACGCAACAGGTTCTCTACTCTGGTCTCGCTCGTTAAAACACGGATCCACATTCACACCAGCTTGTGAGACTGTTTAATTTCACTCTTTGATTGGATGCCCCCCTCTCTGCACGCCACTGGGCCGCGTTTGTCTGTCGACTGCGGCGACCGGGATCAACGCTACTCTATCAACTACCGCACACGTTGTAGTCTGCGTGCGATCAGCAAACCCTGCCTCTAAGTCACCGGCGTGATTCACCGACATATGCAGCCAGCTGATTTATTACAATTATTAACGGCGGTGAGAATGCCGCAGATTATGTGTCGGGAAAATGTGAGTAACGCAGCTCCGTCTGTCTCAAGCGGAATACGCGCGTCACAGTGAACAACCGTGGGTGTTTGCGTGGGTGGTCTCTGTGGAGGAGGTTTCGTGAAGGACGCTACTGGGCAGTTGGAGGCAGTCCGTACTCCAACAACAACAGCGACGCTCACAACAACGAGCGGAGCGCCGGGCGCCTAAAATTCAGCGAGTGGGCACGGTGGGAAGCATAGGTGGTGCCTCGGCCAGTCATCTCAGTCAGTCAGTCAATAGCACCCGTGTCTGTCCCTGGTGGCATTGGTTAGCTAGCAAAGGAAACGTTGAATTCGAAATGCTACTAGTAGCATTTGAGACTCGAATTAAATAAACCACAACCATTTTATTTTAGCACTATCCTGCCTCACAGACAAAGTAAAAAAACATTGCTCTCAGCTGGCATATCATTGAAGACAAATGTTTCTCCAGTGGTTGTAAGTAATGCGTGCGAATGCTATAATTTAACGACTAAAGAATCCATTGATACTTTGATTTAAATTGTATTTGAAGGTACCAAACTGGAACCGTTTAAATAACACAGCTGACGATTTCCAGACTTAGGACATTTGCTCATGTAATTAAAGTGTGATATTTCAAGAAATGAACAAAACACAGTATTAATGGGCGCAGCACGCTGAGCCGATCAGCAGGCCACGTGGAGTGGGGTAAAGTGTTGGTACTGCTGTCTCTGCCAGGACATGTGCCTAGTGGGGAAGAGTAGCCTATACCCTTCATATCGGCTGTCTAGAGCTCCCTCTCGTGGGAGGTCTTTCCACCAGCAAGGGCGTGAGCAAGGAATTACAGGGCTGCACCTGTATCTTTAAATTTTGTACCCCCTTATATACAGGGTGAGGCATAAGTCGCTTTACGATAATAAGATAATCACTTTGTGAGGAATAATATTTTTTAGCTATTACAGAAAATGTTCAAAGTGTCCTCCATCATGTTCAAATACAGAAGATGATGCATCTTTTAGACCACCGAACAAAACATAGCGCGGCGGCGGCACAGTCCTGTGTTATTGAACGTCTCGAACTCTTGGTGAATCAAATAATTATTCGCGGTAAAGCGACTTATGCCGCAGCCTGTATTTACTACACTGGGCTACCAAACCTGGCGACCCGAGTTCGAATCCCGCTCACGGCCAACACCGGTGATGATTTTCTGAACCGGTCCTGGGCCTCCTCGAGGTCGACTCGGCCTCAAATGAGGACCTGGTGCGGTGTGTAAACATTGCCACTGGGGAGACTAAGGCGGCCGGGCGTGGTTGCTGGTCACTCACATCCTCGTGTGCCGTGTCGGCCTTCATAGGTGCTCGCTAGCGGCACTTGCCCCGACAGTCTGTTGAGGCTATAGGGGGATATTTGTCTTGGTGGCGGTGCCGGTGGTGCCGGTGGTGGTGGTTGCCCCGCACCGCCGCTCGTCCCGTGCACACGCGGTCCACACGTGGCGCAGCTGCCGTTACACAACGCGCCTGATGGATTGTCTGTGACATCGCTTTCACCGATCCCTCCCGTCTCCGGGCCAGTGTTTTGTTTGGCGGCCCGAGAGTTGACAGGGCACGAACCGTGACATTGACGGTGACAATCGCGCAGTTTTGGTGGGAGTTGGAAAATGACATTTGCAATCGGTGCCGAGCAAATCAATAATCTCTGCCAGTTGGCGCGCCGGTGAAATAAAGTCGATTTACTTATTCCCGTTATTTAAACTGGGCGAGAGTTCGTTGAAACGGAATGTATAGTTTTTCAATAGAAAATTGGCTTTAAGTAATATGTATTATTAGGCGATATGTGTTGAGTTGTTTTGGGTTGAAGTACAGCAAACAGATAAATGTTCTTTATTGAAGAAATGGAGATTTGTTTTGGACATGCCGTCCTCTTCGCGGCCCTTGTGCAGCGCTTTGTGACCCTCGGGTGAAAGGCGCTATATAAATTAAAATTATTATTATACGTGGTCACATGCTGAGATTGAGGGAATACCATTACAAAAGGCCTGTTTTTAACAATCAAGCCCAAGGACTTAAAAACTTAATGAAACCTCAACCACATAGCAATTTCATGGTGCATACAATTTCCAATATTTGCTAAATTAATATTTTTTATTTTATGAATGTCATATCTTTGCAGGACTTATACAACGAATTGTAAAAACCTTGGTATAATTCAAAATAAATGTGTACACTGCATGCCATTGAATCAACAACATTAGGTTAAAATAATGATGTATAAGGTAATAGATCATTGTTACATAACACAAAACATTGGCCTAGCTCTGTGCCATTCACCAAATTTTGAACACATCTTAGACATGCATTTGGAATATTATTTATTACGTAGGGGCCATTAAAGTATTGCTATTAATTACTGCTTTCTGTTTTGATCACTTGACATTGTGCAGAGTAGGTGATTATAATATTGCTGATGTTGGTTTAATTCGGAAAACACATTCTGGAAAAATCTGAAACGTGGGCTTTTTAAAAACTGTATAAAACAAAAATTACTTACAAAAGGAAATGTGACCTACATTAATACAACCTACATACTGTTACGCCAGGAAACCTGTTTAGATTTATTAGCACAGTACATGAATTACAATAACAAAGCAAGATGTATTTTTATTTATGTATCTAGTGCTTGTCTATTTATGTATTTACTTATTTATTTATCATATGTATTACGTATTGATGCATGTCTGCTAAATGGGAAACACAAAGAAGGTGCCAGTAACAAGACTGAATTTGAACACACATTCACTGCACATGAGCCGTCGTCAAATAAAACCGAATGTTCGAGAACAAGCTGTTGGGATACAGATGCCGAGAAAAAAATTTGACCACTCATGGTTTTCAAATGCGTGCACCCCGTTTTGGCATTTTCACCTCAGGGGACGCTGATGTTGGGTTCAAGGGTGGGTCTGCAATGGGGCCGGTGGGAAACATCTTTCTCACTGACGGACACAGCTTAAGAACGGAATGCGCAGAAGGAACCGTTTCTCCCCACTCTCATCAGTGAGTGACATCTGCAGTCTTGCTTGTTTATCTAAGATGCATGCCGTACAAACAAAACAACCCGCAACTGAATAGGGCGTGATGCGTGTGTGGGGCACAATTTTCGTTTTGTTTCCACGCTTTTTGTCTTCCACCTCCAAACGAAACACGGTTGGTTGTGCAACTGTACCATGGTGTCACGCAGTGAAGCAATGTTCGCGCTAGCGGCACGACGTCAACTCGTGTGACGGAACGGCTCCGAAAGGCAACGTCACGACCACTTCTGGAATCACTTCATCGCAAAGTGCCGCAGCGTTTACATGCCCTGAAAAGAGCGCCCGTCCCATGCCAAACGTTAATTCGTTGCAACAGTCACGACTGGAATATGCCAAATTAAGTGACAAGGTTTAATAGAACTGTCGTTTTGTGCGAGCATTAGTGGCGAGGCTGTGAACATGAACTCGCTTGCACTTAAGATTCAGATGTAATCATGGGTGGCTGTAACCAAAATTCAATCTCAGGATCTCAGCAGTGCGAGCTCGGTGTCCTGAAATGACTCTTCCCAAGCCACCCACAGGCATTTGTAAGATGGGCGTTAGCATCCACCCTCAAGATCTGCGCATTGTTGTAATTAAAGGTCGAAATCCCATGAAGTTTAAAAAAGCATTTATGTGAAAACCTACAGCCGATTCTCAGCCTCCCAAAGGGCGACAGAGCCATAAATAGGTCCCTGGCGCTCGGTGCGCATTCCACTATTGTATGTTGTTGCTGCACATCTAGTCCTTTCGAGGCAAGGGTTGGTGGGTCACCATGGCATAGGGTTCGTGTAGGTTCATAGATTGTGAGTTGCTGGCGGTATCAGAATCAGTTAAATCAGAATCATGAATTATCATCGCCATTAGAATGTATCACGGGGGGGGCAGGGTAACGCGGTGATAAAAATGGTGCCTCACAGCAAGAGGGGCCCGTGTTTGATTCCCAACCCGTGTTTGATTCCCAGCCCGTGTTTGATTCCCAGCCCGTGTTTGATTCCCAGCCCGTGTTTGATTCCCAACCCGTGTTTGATTCCCAACCCGTGTTTGATTCCC
>JAZEWU010000022.1:7141002-7215281 GCA_036362915.1 Geotria australis | reverse complement strand
TCCGTGACCTTCTTCAGGCACCCTCCTCAACACGACAACTACGATCCTCCAATACTCGCTCGCTGCATGTTCCCAGGTCGCACCTCCACTCGATGGGGAGTGGAATCACCCTTCTTCTATATCAATTTGAATCGCACACACCAGACAACTTGTGGAGTCAATTTAGAGCATTTTCAACGAGGGCCTCACAAAAATCAGATTGAATTTGCGAGGTCACTGAATCCAGTGTTGCCATAAATATTGCCTGTTGCGGTCAGCACACATTGTGGGCTTAAGTGAATCTGTCTTTCCCGTCGAATGCATTATGGTTACGCTATGATTATATCTCTGGGGAGCCTGGCATACAAGAAGAAAGCGCTAATTTATAAGCCACCATCGTTTGCCTAAAAGCCTGCAGATAATGTGTGCAATGTTGCAGAATGCGTTGTGCTATCCAAGGCACACAGAAATGGATGCGATTTGTATTAGGAAGGAATGGACAATGCAAACTTCTGCAAACCATTATTCAATTCAGAAAATATTCGGCCATCACGGGTCATTAGATGCTTGGACGCCTTTAGGATAGTTTGGGCTTCACACATAACTACATTAATGAAGCAAGAAGCCGGGACACACGGCCTGAAAATTAATAGGTGGCATTAGCAGGACGCGATCTTACCAACACAACGAATGAGGAATGGCTTGGAATGCCACGAGTGCATTTGTGTGTGCATTAGCCAGTATCTGTGGCTGCTGTGATTTATGAACTCGACCGTTATTACGCTCATTAATTAGAAACAGGTCAAAAACTGGAACGATAGTTCCCCACATGTGAATATGGATAAGGAGACATTATAAACCAACACTCCGTACGTTACATAACAGTGTTGTTATGCTTGTCAACTTGATATGGCTGTAGACAATGGGGAATTATTTTTACAGTTGTCAAACATATGTCAATGGCTTTCCACGTTTACATTCAAATGTAAATTGAACTGTTTTCAATAGAACTTTGGCACTTCAACTTTGGCACTTCAACACTGGATTCAGTTTGGGTAAAAAAAATTGCAAACGTTTACTCTTTATTTTAAAAGATTTACAAAACACGACCTAGCTTCAAAACTGAGTTAATAACACAATGACATCAGTGGCCATTACATTATGTATTATTTAACGGCTGCCATGACCAAATTTAATATCGTAATCACTCAAAAACATTTTATCGTTTAGTTTTTTTTTCTAGAACGTGGGCAAGAGGCCTTCATCCAGCAGAGCCACAATTTGCAACCCTTGCATTACGTCGTGCTTAAGTGCAATATTTTGTAGAGGCATTTACGGCACCTGTATAGGTATGGGCGATGTGTCCGCTACATTGGTCAGCTTCACATTGTTGAAAAGAAGCACCACTAATTACGAGCGAAAGCTCTTTTAAAAGAGTATTTGACAGTTGTAAGCCCCAGTCTCACAGTGGGGTCAAAGTGTGTCCCTGCTTAAATCAGCTATGGAGTGGTGCTGCTCTCAATTGGTGGTTTTGAGTCGGTGGGGAAAAGTCTGCATTCCCGTGGTTGTGATGAGTCGACACACGACGAACACGGTTGACCTCTTACAAAGTGATACTTATTTTATCAACCTCCGAGTGATGATGTATATGCATTCACACTATCTCCACTAGAATCTCTAATGTATCCAAAATTACGTCTGAATTAACAACGAATGTTGCCAAGCCATGTATGCGCATGTATTTTTTTTTCCTTTACAATCGCCATTAAAAATACCATAGCCAACAGCTGTACTGAGGTCTAATGCAATAGACGCTTATGACGGTTGCTCTTCAAAGCGGTTCTTTCCAGATAGCCGTATCGAGCTCTCTTCCTCACAACGTATCGCCTGCCACGTTGGAAGCATCCTTATAGTTACGAAGCATTCGACCCTTAGAAAAAATATTCGTAAAAGTCTGCGTAGCCTGCCATAACATCAACCAGAACAATATACTCATCATACATGTGTTCAAATAAATTGCAACACAACGTTTGTCATATTTAACAGAACATACGTTCATAATTTCAATAAAAGGTATTAACGTAAGCCAGACATCAACAATGCGTGTGCAGAACACCGAGTTTGACCTTAATTAAGGCGATGCTTGATTACTTTCGTCATAAAAGCAGCTTCGCAAGTCGGTGTAACACAAACCTGCACATGTTTCTGCTTAACAAATGTCACACTAACCTCTTAGTGTATTCTCCAAAAGTGTTATTCAGACTGTTATGTTACTCATTACACGGAACAGAGCTGGGACCACAGTGACCAGCTCCTGATGTCAAAGTGTGGGCGACGCTTGCAAGTGTTCGCAAGAGAATCGCGGTTATGGGTCGACAACAAACATTCCTGCAGCCCATTGCTCTCGCAGTTATAAATGCCGCATTTAATTTCAACGGCCATGGCCACATCTCAAAACCAATATATATCCAGGAGTACTTTATAGAGTGATGTGCTACCCTATTCTTAACAGATGCAGTGACAATTCGTAAGCGGTCATTTCAGGAGGATTCCCAAGTAATGGTGCACACAATTTATTTTTTAAGGTCATACATTTAATTGAATTATGCAAATGAAACGTGAGTCATGTCTAGTCTGTAGAGCAGTGGGATCATGACTAGAAGGGCCTGAGTTCAAATTCCAGTCAAGGTTCAATTTAGTCCACATCTTCTCTGGCTTTGGTAGCATTGTGCTATGGTAATAACTTGGTGGAAAGTTAACACTGCTTGTGTTAAAAACCGACTGAATTCTGTGTTGGTTGTGGGTGTCAAATAACACCCACAACCAACACGGGATGAGGGGAAGGGGAGTCTTCATCCAGCAGTGGATTTACAATAAACTGAAATCCCATTGAAAATAATTTAAATGTTTCTGTATTATTGGTATCCGGGGGAAGGCACATTGAGTTCGCAAGTTCTCTTTTAAGAGCAACCCCCTATTAATCCAGAATGCTTAATTAGGTACATGCCATATTTTAATCGCCAATGTTAATGCACATTATATTTTGTTAGTAAAACACACTTAGAAGGGGATCCAAAGTAAGCATATCGCTGTGCTGGCTTGTTGTGAATTTGCAGCCATGTGTTTTGGGGGGGTACAGTATATGGGAAGACATAATGCATCTATTCATACAATGGATATTTTCTCTGATCCTGCACATCTGCAATTTATTTTACCAGCGGCAAATGTGTATAAATTCCCGAATGATTTATTACCAACGCATAATGCAACTAGATTCAGAAACCTCACTCCCTGCTGTTTGAGGTGAATTAATCCAAATGGTGAGATCTCTTAAAAAAACACACAGCACAGCGTCGCTGGCACTCCGGTGTTGTAGCAGAGGTTGGATGCCGCCCTGATGCCACCACACGGCCAACGCTGCAGACACTGTGGCCTGCATACACTGAATATTATTTCAGGTCATGCAGTTCTATTTCTCAAGGCAAAGAAAGCTGAAATATATACAGTACAACACGCCGAGTCCGAGGGTGACACTATGGCACACTTGCCAAAAACTCTGACAACAATCACGCTTTGAAATTCCCAACAGGGTGCTCTTTTACAAGTGTCTCACCAGTAGCAAATGCAATAATAATAATATTGCAGCCATGCGTCTAGGAAATTTGTTCACATAACAAACGTTCCTTATTTGACAGGTGAGAGCCAATTGAGATGGATTGCCTCCATTGCAATATTATAGTTGTGAGCAATAATTAGGGTGTATTAATTTCCATTTAGCTATACAGCAGTTGGCATTTAAAATTTGGGATTTGGAACGACACAGGAACACAAGTACCTCCTTTCGGGAATGGCGTCACAGTCTTTAACATCAACTTTACAATAAACAGCGCCCTTTGCTAATTCCCCGTAAGAATTAGAATGCGGCTGGGCGCTGGGCTGCCCTACGAGGACAAAAACAAACAGAAGCATGCAATTCATAATTACCAAACCGACTGAGGAATCTAGGTAAGCCTGGCTGCATGGCCCACACGAAAGCCTGAGCACCTGAGTTAAGAGTACTTCTAAATTGCAAGCCATTCTCAACCGGTGTGTTGCAACCCATCAGTGGGCCGCGAGCGCCACCTAGTGGTCCGTAGACACCACACCCCAGTGGGCCAAGTGGGCCTTGAGGTGTAAAATGTTGAGAGCCCCCGGTATACAGTACAGTGCTGGGCAATAATTCAGGCAACCTCGGTTGGTTTTCTGCCCACGTACAACATCATCAGCACGTGGTGTCTCAACCTGTCCTGGGAAATACTGTCAATGTAATGCATTTTATGCAGCGCGCATTTTAATTCAATTCCGAAGGTATTTTGTTCGAAGAGAGAACGATTCAGAGGTGCGAGGAAACCGTAGATAGGTTGGGAGGGGGGGAAGGTAGCCACTGCGTTAGCCGGCACCAACAAATGCCAGACACTGCGTGTTATATATTATTATCATCGGTAAATTAATTAATTTTCAGTTGTGGAAAGAAACCGGGAAAAAAACCGGACACCACACGAACGCCACACCGAAAGGCACCCGAGACGGGAACCAAACTGCCCCGGAAAGGACGTTCTTTTTGTGAGGCGCGGATGTTACCACTGCACAGTGGTAACATCCACCCTGCCGCGAAAGTCTTATACGAGTAAACTGGTGCAGTTACGTAAGCATCAGCACTGCGACGACCAAGGTGGGCCAGGCTTGACGAAAGCTGCACGACATCCTTGTGTGCCATGCCAACATTAATATGTGCTCACTGACAGCACTTAGCCCTACGGTTATATGAGGTCCAGTAAAAGGTTTACGGAATTATTATTCTTCCCCTCTTAATAAATCAGCCATGAGTTTCGAAATGTGCGCGCCCTTCAAATAAGTCTCCGCTGATAAATCATTACCGGCCTTCAAGTGGTTTCTGGAAGCAGCCCTGGAAATCTTCAACTCCGATATCTTTAAGTACTGTAATCCTCTTTGCTTTAGTGTCCTCACTGTCTTCACATCTACTTCGTGAGTGTGAGGGTTTTCTCATCTTATTCTCTGTTGAAACGTGGAAACAATCGAGGACAACTTCTCAAGTATTTCACAAAATTTGATGGTACCTTCGTTGCAGTCACCTTGACACCCAACAAGGTGCCAGAGCCATACGGAGCGAGTTTGTGTGCGTGATTGGTGTTGCTGAGCCACGACATTTGGGAGTTTTGAGATCTTTAACCCAACGCAAATTCAATTTCTATTTTCCTTCAATTGTGACAAACAAAATACCACAGAATTTTTGGCTGGACTTTGTGTAATGCTGGAAAGGGGAATCTTTGTTTATGTTATCAAACCCGATTGAGCATTTGGCAGTGCTGACAATCTTCACTGCTGGCCCTGAGCCAGTGGTGGGAATTCCTATATTCTTGGGGGGCAGATAATATTCTCCCACAGAGACACAGACACTACACGACTCGACAGTACACTATTGGGATTTCAAAACAAGACAACTTCAGGCGCGGTGGTGCCTCGTAGTGGTGAGTGGTTAGCACACAATACGAGTGTGGCGAACTCGGTGCGGTTAACACACTGCGCTATGAACCTCACGGCCCACTTAGCCCACTTGGCTATGGCCTCAACGGACCACTAGGTAGCGCTCTCGGCCCACTGATGGGTCGTGACCCACAGGTTGAGAATGATGGCATTATCACAGCAGGCAGTCCATTAGAGGGCGCCACAAAGCTGCACATCACAGTAATACAATTAGTATGTTCATGCAATAAACGCAACTCAATCATGGTTGTTGGTCTTACGAAAATAACAAACACACTTGACACATTTCTACTGATGTAGGTTTTTACGGCTCGATGTATGAGAATTCCTCTCCATAGCTGTTCTTTCAGGATAGCCGTTTCGCCTCCCACGCCTGACGATGCCTCTGCGAGAGGTGAAACGTCGCTAATGAGAGTGAAGGAACACTCGACACGGCTATCCTGAAAGAACATCTATGGAGGGCAAATCTCAATCCAGACATTTGTAAATAGCACTGCGGCCTTAAAATAAATAAAACTCATAAAAGGCGACGTTTTGGGCAATGGCCCTGATGGCACAAAACGACCTCCATTATACTGTGTATTCAGGGCCAATGTTATTGACGATTGTGTCAATTGTACCGGTGTAGGTTTTCATGGCTCGATTCACGATCGTTGCACTTCAAAACCTGTTCTTTCGGGATAGCCGTGTTGACATCTTTCCCTCTCTCCCTCGAATGTGGCAATTGTGCTCGTGCATCACTGCCAACGTAGCATCACACATTCATAACAGACAGAACTCTTTCATATTATCTTGACGCGCAACCACGGTCGCAAGGACAGGAACGAATAAAAACACAGTCTGTTGACAGCCACGCCCGCAAGATCTCAACTCGTGTCTTTAACATGACTGCATGCGAAACATGGGAGTTCTTCATATATGTTAGAAGGTCAAACCATAGTCAGTAAGAAATAAACAAACCCATGGTGCAGCCTCCACCACAAGCTGACCTTGAACAAAATGTCATGCAGTTGCTGCAGACTTGGATAAATCGCTGTGTTCTAGGATGATCGGTGATTAATGACAGAAGCTCATCAAACGCGCCCACGATGCCAAGACAGTCATGCACTTTCCATTATACTTCTGAGCCGGGCATTCATCTGGTATTTCTTGAACTTACTGCCAGATGACGTGGGATCATGATGTCTACCCACAAGCCAGTATGGAAAGCACCAGGACCTTGAATGAAGCAATTCTGGAATCGTGAGACGCTTCATTTATCCACAGTTAACGTGTTTTTGTTCGTTACAGTTTTGTCAATGAGTGCATCTACTAGAGCTGGCATGACATTCATCATTTGAGAACTGGTGAGCTCCAGGACATTCGGGGTGATCTGGTGGTAGGTACTTCACATCGCTCATCCCTGACTTTGCACAACAGTCCTATAGATAGCTTTAGTACTGCTTGGCTGGCCAGGCATTGCCCGCTTGGCATGGATGCCATTGCCACCGCATTTCATTCTAGTGGAAATGCACACACGGCCTGTTTACATGCAGCTAATGTCGGGTGCCGCAAGGTCGGGTAACGGGAGGTTACAAATGTGCAAAATCATTCAACGTCACCAAAAGTTGCCGATGAAACTGATTGTGGCGACCGAATGTACCGCCAACCGAATGTACCGCCACTGGTGCATTCGGTTGGCCGCAAGCAACTAGTATCCCCATTGCTAACCAGCCATCCATCGTTAGAAACTGCTTAATGCTGTACAGGGTTGCGGTGAGCCGGAGCCAATTCCGGCAGACGCAGGACGCAAGGCAGGGCTATACCCGAATAGGACGCCAGTCCATCACACGGAATCGGGGGAAACTTTGCCCGCAGGCCAATTAACTTATGATAATGATAATAGCATTTATAGAGCGCCTTTCACCCGAGAGTCACAAAGCGCTGCACAACGACAGAAAAAAACATCTAATAAAAACCAAAGCAACATACAATTGAATGATTAAGGCTGCTTCGAATACACTGAAAGGTCGTGAAACAGGCAATCTTAAGAGCGGCAAAAATCTGCCAGCGTCCCCTAAGATGGCCGTCACATCGTCCGAGGCTGGGTCGATCTGTGGGAGGAAACCGGAGTGCCAGGCAAAAAACAACGCAGACAGGGGGAGAGCATGTGAACTCCACACAGAAAGGCTCCCAGTCGTATTCTTCTTCGCGATTCTTCGAAGCACGATGGTTAAATTACAGATTCCCATTTCTTTACACAGTTCTTTGCCTTTTTATTTTATTATTACACCAGTTAGATAAATAGATGTTTATTATTTCAAGAGAAAAAATAACCAGTTAATAAAAAATAGAACGTGTAATCCATGAGCTTGCTTACATTAAGTCAACATGGCGTGAGGCCCATCGCCATAAACTAAAAGGGAGCGAATGGCCAGCGACCCGTCTCCCAATACTGTTAAGATTTGCGACAAGTCGCCTTAGTTTGGCTGTTGGAGCCTTCATCGTTTCCACAGAATAGTAGGAATCCTGGGTGTGATTTGAGAAACTTGGAGCAACCCACTGTTGTTAAATAACACAAAAAACCCATTAGTGTCGTGTAGAACGAACACTGTAACGATAACTGCAGGTTATATCGCTTTCCCATATTGGTCTTTGCGCGCAAAAACTAAAAAGTGTCTTTACACATCCAGTGGTCCCCCGACCTTCCACAAGTACCTGCTTTCATCAGCGTCGGTGGAATACTGTACAGGCACAGCTATTGGAGAGGTTTCAAGTGTCTCATGAGCAGTCAGACTTTGCTTCATCCAATGCTCTGTGGTTAATGGGATGTGTAAAAACCATATTTTTGTTTAACATGTGCAGAGACAAATTTGAGTTCTTAAAAACACTGGTTGTGAACGTATCGCTAAGAGACGCAGGAGGCACGACGAGATGCGGAATGAGACAGTATTCATTTCAGGATAAACGTTGTTTGTCCGCTGCAGCCTCACAGCCTCATCCCAACGCCATATCTCAACAATGAACCTCTGTCTCAACCCCCTTCTTATACGCCACGACACTACAAACAATTATCCAATTATTCCCCCACCCTAACTGATCCCACCCCTCGCCCTCACACAGGTGCATCCACTCCCGCTTAATAGGTGCAACAAAAACCGCCATTTGGCGATGACATCACCACGGCGCCTGTGCCAGGCCATATGCACCCTGAGATAGATAAATGTGTATTACTACAGCAGCCAAATTCCCTGTGAGCTTGCAAGCTCTTTACGGGATTCCTGCGACACAACAAACATGCGAATCGACGAAAAAAATCACGCTTGATTGCAAACAAGTACGATTGCAATCAAGCGAGATTGCAAACGTGTGCGCGAGGTGACCGTGGGCTGATTGGCAGCGCCGCGTGATGAGTCGGGGACGAGGCCAGAATGACGACGAAGCAGGTGTGGGGCGGGAACGGGGAGATGGAGCTGCTGGCTGGAGTGCGGATTCGAGACGGGACGTGAGAGCCGCTCGGGTTCACTCCGCTGTCCCGGTTCTGGGGGAACCGCTGCATGAACGTCATGGAAGCGACTGGTGTCTGAAGGAACCATCTCGTCTCTCTCAACTCCACAACATCCCCATCTACCCGGTATCTTCACGTGTAAAGTGGGAATTACAAACATGGGGATTTCTCAAAACTCCATCAGCTAGATGCTTGCATTTTCAGATTTTCACATCTTTAAGTCAAGAGCTTGCGTTTTGGTAAAAACGTTACCCATTACGTTAGGGCGAAGATTGAATGGAGCTATATATTTAAAATCTGACCGAATATGATTATCACGCTGTGGAGAAATTACAAGGCAGTTTATTGACCTCTTCTCACAGTGTGGGCTACACATTACACGTCTTGGGAGATATTGTTCCTCAAGTGAAAAATGCCTCAAGTGAAAGAGGCCGAGCTGAGAGACAACGATGTCCAGAGGCTGACCATCGAAGAATCGCAAAGAAGATCTGTACGTCGGGTGGCAACCCTACTCTGCTCCCTGAGCCACCCGGCCACGATAGTTCCCACACTTCTGAATGGGGGAAACCCAGCAAATGACATGTTTACATAAATGTTCTCAATTGATGGCGTGACTAATGCCGTACAACCGAACGTTCGTTAGGCGCTGGGGGTCTTTATAATGATGAAATGAGTACTGTTTTGACCTAAATACGCTACTATTAAATACGGTACTGCCAGTGTATTGTCAAGCATCGTTATCATTATTATGCAATTGCAGTAAATTGAGCACACGTGCCTCCGCCTTGAACAAGGGGAGTCTGTGAGTGCACGTTCCGGGGCCCCTGATACCCAACCACGTGGTGAAATACCCACGTGTTGCACAGGTATCGTTCTGAACGCGACAATACCCTCACGCGATGGTTCCATTTCGAAGCCTGAAGATGCCTCCACCGTGGGAGGCGAAACGTCGCGAAGGAGAGAGGCAGAGCGCTCGACACGGCTATTCCGGAAACAGGTACGGAAAGCAACTATCAATGTTACACAGCGTCGTGCATTGTATGTAACATGGGCTACACAATACTCCGATTATGTCAAATACAACAGCAGTCGTGCAGCGTCACCTAGTGGTCCGTGGACACGAGACCCAAGTGGGCCAAGTGGACCTTGACGTGCAAAAGGTTGAGAACCCCTGTTGTGATCAATATATTGCGATGACGTGGTATGGACACCAATATCCATAGCAAACATGCCAACGGGTAACGTAGGCATGTTAGTGTCAGTGTATCGTAACGTTGGCGTGTGGTTGGAATCGTTGGACCAATGTTCCATGTTTCATGGGACGTGAATACAATCGTTACATTTCCGCATAATCCCCAGAGGAGTATTTGGGGGAATAGTAGGGTGCTCTGTGCTATGAACCCGGCACGCCGATTCCCATTCACGGCCAACACCAGTGACGGATTTCTGAACCGGTCCTGGGCCTCCCCTAGGTCGACTCGGTCTCAAACGACTACCTGGTGCGGTGTGTCAACATCGTCACTAAAAAGACATAGGCGGCCCCCTCGTGCACCGTGCTGGCTTTCATAGGTGCTCGTCAACAGCACTTGATCCTACAGTCTTCTAAGGCTACACGGGGGAGTATTTATTGTTGAAACCAGGGATTTCCAAACTGTTGCACCTCAAGGTCCACTTGGGTGCGGTCTCCACGCAGCATTAGGTGGCGCTCGCGGCCCACTGATTAGTCGCGACCCACCGGTAGAGAATGTCGGGTATAAACAGCAAGATGCAATATATTACACAATTGCAGCGCTAGCATACAGTGCTGCACGGAGCTGTGATATTGAACTATACGCTTCTCGCAGTGCACTGGAGTGTGCTAACGGAACATTTTGACATCCCGCGAGGTTTGTTTAGTGATGTCGATCAGAAACAGATGGCTCGAGTGAGAAATGAAACAAATGCTTCCACATGCACGTACAGTCCAATATAACACAACCAAATCTGGCTTTTGATTTAAAATTTTACCTAATTCTACCAACAGCTGGGAATTGGCCGCCGTATGTATGAGAAATGATCTAGCGGCACTGTTTGCGCGTTTCCTCGTCCAAGACAAAAGTTTCTGTATTTACAACCGCGCAGGGGGAGTGGGCAGTCAGCGCGAGTTGTGTAACAAACATGTATCGCGTGGAGGTTACACAGTGGGTTCGACACACTACACATAGCCACGTCAGCAGCAGAGGTGGCAGGCATGGTATATGTTTACAACCACGATCCGCAAACCCACGACCCAAAGAGGCATAATGTCTCCTGTGAAACCGATCACGTTGAACTCTGGTAGAAACTGTGACACTTTAAAGTAACGATTCAACCCGTATATTTTAGCATGGGGTGGAGGTTCGGTGCGGATATGAAGGTGCAGCATGGATACCGTGCAGGAGAAATGTTGGACGTGTGAGGAACGTCAGCGCCACGTTGTGGCGACAAAACACAAATAGGCAATAACGCGCCAGAATAAACGTGTAAGTGCCATGAGCAGACAGATAGATAGATGTTTATTATTACAGCAGAAAAATACCCAGTGAGCTTGCAAGCTCTTTACTGGATGAGGGAGCAGGAACAAGTGTTCTCGGAAGGATGGTTGTCTGCCAGTCCAAGCAAGTTGACAACAACTGGCCAATACTGGTCCAATATGGGTTATTTTCTGCGGTCAGCGGCCACCTAGGTCAGATCTATGTTGACCGCTAGATGGCGATGATGGGGATAAGCTCTGAGCCGAGAGAACAGCCTACAGGTGATTGGCGAGATCGTCTGCAGAGTTGTTACGTGCCACGACCATCCAATAGGAGCACTCTGGAATGACACTCCGATTCTCGTATTATATATGGATCTTGTTTGCAACTAAATGGAGGCCTGTGTTGGTTTTGGGGAAATATTACCAGTTTATTGCAAGTGGTCAATATGTGGGCGACGATCGCACACTGGTCTTTGCACGATGTTTATCGCCCAGGAGCTCGTAGTTAATCTGCTTTATATTCCGAATTAAACGTAATTGTTAGGTGTTTTCTGACTTTGGGCGCCGTGGAAAAAATCCTGATGCACTAAGGGCGCCCTGAACCGAGAGTTTGGGAACCACTGCTGTACAGGATTAAGCGGTTTCTGACAATTAGATGAGACTTAATGTGGCAACATTCCAGCTCTGAGAGCTATTCCATTTCGATGTGATATTCGGAACGACTGGGAAGTGCTGCCCTCTACCGACTGTGGACAGGATTTTCCTCTGATACCCGCTTTCACGGCCACTTCTTCTTCTTCTTTGCGATTCTTCGAAGCACTCTCTTAACACGACGGGTTGACTTGCCGGGCGAGACATCTGTAAGGATCCCTCTTCTCGTGGCATCATGCCGGCGGCACAATTCGCATTCAATTGTGGAGCAATGAAAGCGACGAGCCTCCTATCCGAGCCTTTGCGTAGATTAGTGACCTGGGAGTGGTGGAAAATGTGTGTTCGTAATAAAAATGTTATCCCCCATATGTTTGACAACCGTTATGCCACCATTTTTATAGCTTGATTGCGTTGGTCTTTGTTATCATTTGCACATTTTTACACATTTTTACCATAAAGGTTTACAATAAAAAAACTAAACATTTATTTAACTCTTAATTGCTAATGCGTTACTCAAATGCTGTACAAATAAACACCATGTTGCTGTATCTCAGCGTTGATCATAGACTGGTGAACATTGAGAAGTGGCTTCAATTATCGATCCCAACACAGGACTTGGGAACCGCGAATGAAGCTGTACAGTAAATAATTCAGAAAGCTTAAAGTGTTTTTCTTAAAAATTTCTTGGCAATGTCACCTGAAAAGTGATACATTCGTAATAATGTAAACGCACTTTCTGTGAAGCACACGAGAGCAATAACCAATCACTTCACATAAGAAAAACATCCAATCGTGTGTTTTGTTGCCAGTCGTGTAAACAGTTGTATTATATAACAAGATTCCACAAGTCAGGTTTGCACTTTTGAATCACAAGTATGAAAAGATAAAAAAAAGTTAACATCTTAAACATACAGCCTTGTAAATGGAAAGTTGGACCCATTCTATGTCTGGCACTCGAGGGATCTCAGACCACGGGCCACTGATGTGTATATAACCACAGAAAACCATTTGCCGAAGGATGCGCGTTACTGGTCCATATTACCCTTGCAATGAATTTAGCGCTTGTGGGTGCTCGCTGTGTGGAAATGTGGCCAGAATTTTACTTGATTTGTAAATGAAATGGAAAAGGACCTGCATTACCTATCAATTCTAAAAAAAAGTGTTGGTTTGACAACTGCCTGGGATTATTTTGTGCATCCACGTAGCGATTGAGTGCCAAGTGCTTAGTTGGTCCGGCACCGTGCTTGAGAGGGCTGCTCAGTGGTGGAACGTTTTCATACGTCAGTCGTGGTGCCAGGCCATTGGGGGACACCAATCAAAAACTATTCTTGAAATAATATTTACAATTTATAATGCACGCATATTCATTCCATGTCCAGCAGAGAGAACGACTCGGAGGCTGGGGAAGGCAGCCACGCGGTTAGCCGGCCGTCAACATTTTTGGGGCACACAGGGCATCCACGTATCTTGACCTGCCATTTTTAACGGCAGGAAATTACGTCATGACTCATATTATATTATACTTGTGAATGCCAGCACATTGTCAGATAACTCAGAAGGTCTTCTTTGCGATTCTTCGAAGCGCGATGTTAAATTACAGTTTCCCATTTTCTTACACAGCCCCTTGCATTTTCATTGAACTCCGCAAGGTCTTTTGAGCTGCAGAGGTTGGGTAGTAGAGCACAGACAAGGCAGTGTTCCATAGTATGGTCTGCTTCTCCACATTCACAGGTGGCTGGGCCGGTCTTGTAGCCCCATCTGACCAAAGCATCTTTTGATCGTCCCGTTCTAGTTCTCAGGCGGTTGAGTGTCTTCCACTGAATCCATGGTGCATCTGAGCCAGGAGGGAAGTCTTCAGCAGGTGGGATTCCCATGCCAGTTGCAGGAGGGTCACTCTCAAGCTTTTCCGTCCAGAGCTGGAGTCTGGTTTCCCCTCGAGATGTTGTTAGGGGCTGCACATGGCTGAGGAAGCTTCTTCTTGACTTCAGTCGTTGGGCCGGGGGTTGACGTCCATGTTGACGTCCAGAAGGTAATGAGATGGTAAAGCTTTTAATCTGTTTACATAATTTGTGTACTGGCCAAAATATACGCATAGATATAATGGGATCTGCCATGTTTATCCGACACACCACCATAGATCGGAGGTGTTCTGTAGTTAAAATATTGTGTTCCATCTCACACTGTGCATTCGTTGAGTTGCGAGGTTAAGGTGTCTCCATGCCTTGCCGTGGGATGTTTCAGCACACGGCTCCGTGTTTGCTTTGCTTTAGCCAACACTACAAACGTGTGTTTTAATCATGTCTGATTTCAGTTCATCCATTGCTGGTTACGCTCAGAACGTGAAGTCAAAACAAACGACCTTCATCTTGACTCGCGTTTGCATAGCGCACTAGACAGTACAAGCTTATGCAAATCACTGTTGTCTCCCGCCTGTATACTTGATCATAACTAATCTGCCCATAAATCTAAGGGATGCCTAGAGGCGAACCCGATTAGTTGATACATAGTTAAGTAAATTAATACTTGCCGAGTCAAACGACTTGTGAGCTGAAATAATATGTGGATAGTGAAGGCCCATAAAGAAATGGGTGCCTGCACCTTTCTATGTGGAGTTTGTGTTTTTCCTCCCATTCTACGTGGGTTTCCTCTGGGTTCTCCGGTTTCCTCACCCAACTAAAAAAAACCTAATTTATTAATTGGCCGATAACATCGTAATACATAGGACGCAGGGTCTGGCGTGTTGGCAGCGGCTAACTGCGTGGATGACTCCCTCCATCTCTGCTGTATCCTCCTGCATCTGCTTCATTCTCTCATCGCATGAATACCTTCGACATTGAAGGAATACTGTACGCGTTTTAAATTGTGACTTTAATTATTTAAAAAACGTTAATGAAGGTCAGAATCTGCAGGGTCATCTGTGGAAATGAAGACAAGGGCAGAGCACCGAACGTATGAGAAATAGGGCCTAATAAGAATAATATACAGCCCCATGTCATCCCACAGCTGATTATGACCTCCCCACGTTGCGCTCTTACGGGTTATTTGACCATATTTGGTTTACGCTGGTCGTTGCGAATTGATGAAAACAGGGAACATAGACACTGGAGCAGTCACGGTGAAATGGTTGTGTTTTGCTGCATTGTGCTCTGTTACCTACAACGTAGCACGGCCCCATGGCTGCCTATGACAACGTGTCATGCATGGTGGCTCCACATCTAAGAACTATCCATGGTGAATGTCAGCTCGTATGAGATTGGGTGCATTCCAGGTGATGTGGTCGTGTTTTTTTTTAACCTTTCAAAGCCTTCAAATTTTAAACTATATTGCACACGGGTTTTTGTTTTCCAGTCTACAGGGAATCTTGTTGACTAGGAAGAGTAATTGTTTCCTGCAGACAGCAAGTGGCTGTCTGAACTATTGCTCGTTAAGTTCGAGCTTAACAGGGTGCAATGTGAAAACTACTCCATGCAAAAAAAAACCCACTGAGGAAATGGCCGAAAAGTTGGCAATTCCACCTTTGATGTGTTTTTTTTTCCCCCTGGTAGGACAGGTATAAACTAAAATAAACACAGGGCCAGCCCCAAAACCAAACACGCGCCTCATGGTGGAGGCGAGGCTGGAGGAGGAGCATAACACACTCTCGCTGTGAGGTCAGGGTCGCGCTCCCACTGCTGGACCCATTAGTATCACAATGTGATCAAATGTCACGTTGCGATACTTGCTACGATATGGCTGCGCGTGAGCGTGGGTCTTGCGGCAGCCAATCGGCGATGCAAACGCATGCCGCTTGGGTTGCTTCTCGGCCAATAGCAGCGCTTTTTAGTTTTTACATCTCAACTTCCAAGGTGTTGGAACGAATTGTCATAAAAAGATGCACGGTATTATTGGCCTTGCTTTACGATGGTTTCACATGACGATACGTGTTCTGGAACGGATTACTGTCGTAAAGCGAGGGATCACTGCCCATGGTGGACACTGCCAGCCCAGGTGGAACCGGCCATTGCGCGTTGGCCCGCGGGGTGCCCGTGTCTTCTCGTTCGTCAAAGATAGTGCCGTCATGGTGGCACGAGCTGCCCAAACGTCAGTAAGTTGTTTTTCACTCGCGCCGCGGTCAAATGATAACATTACTCCCCTGTTAGAAATGCCACATTCGTAAGAAATGTGCCACCACTTCGTACACAAGCTCCCAGGATTCGTTGTGTTACTGTGCACATGCATTTTCAGTTAATTTTGTTGTATTCTACGTTTCAGCTTTAGTGCTACGGTGACTGCTTTAGTGGGTTACTGCTTTAGTGGGTTTATGCCATGGCCAGCAGGTCAAGTGGAACAAAGAATTATTGTTTATTAGTGCAGTACTCGATGTTTTATTGTGTTGCTGCCTGAAACATCTATCAACGTTTTGCTCAGCCAGCTTTTTTCAGACTTCTTTAGTCTTTAGGAAGAATAATTTTTGGGAATAAAATAACAAGCACACCAGGGTCTCACCACATAAAAATAAACTCAAATAATATTTTCTTCTATGTGCCTAAAGGCCTTCTGAACTAACTTTGTTTCTCCACTTCAACATTTCATTTGTTGGGCACTTGGTTTTCTCTCAGAAAAAACAATCCATTGTTAATTTGTACTCGTGTTTTTAACGAAAGCATAAATCCTACAGCAATGTCTGACTAAGACGCGAGGTGAATGATAGTGCTTGGCTTGGACGGAGACTCGCCCCTCATTATGGGAATGTGGAGTTTCCACCACCGGTTCAGGGAAACCAACAGAAATGACCTCAATAATTAGCTCATTTCAAACAGGGAGTCAAATGAATATTTGAACAAAAATATAAAAGTGATGCCATTTCTGCCAGTAATCGGTCAATACCTGTCATACTTCCTGCGATAAATTTGATTAAAAAATTCCGCGTTACTTTCTGCCAAGCCGCGATATTAGTTGTGGCCCACAAAAAAAACCAATTCAAATCTTCTCGCACCTGTGACACGAGGGGCGTGATTGGTGGGTGGATCCTGAGCCAAGTGCTGCTACAGAGAGGAGGCGTGCGTGTGTGTGTGTGGCTTGCACAAGCATTCGTGCTGTTTGGTGCGGCTTTGAAATGCCATAAAAACACTACGGGTGCGTGGATGGGAAAGAATGATACTCTAACAGTGTCCTCTAAAAGACGCCGTGTTTAGAGTGCTCTTACTCACAATTTGTATCGTTGTGGGTTCAAATCGAGGTCATCGTGGGTCGATTCAGCCCATCGTGCCCTCCTGGGTTGATAAAATAAGTAATAACGTTTTTGGTTAAGTAAACTGACTTTAATCCCCGCGCATTTCTGGTTAAAACTCAATAAAGTACTCGCTCACAACAATAATTCCATGTTGACGATTATGATGATACAAAATCGCGGGGAAATGTGTTCACTATTTCTCAAAAGTTGGAAGCAAACGGGCATCGAATGATGGCAGCAGTAAATGTGATACTGCGAGCACCATTATCTTAATGACTAGCAGTTGTGTCTGGCGTCCGTGATGCGAACCATCTGCCAGAAAAGTGGGCAAACACGAGCCGGGGTTCGGGGTAGAGAAGGCATGGAGATGTCCTCGCCGGGATAGCTGTTTGTTGGTCGCCACTGTTTAATCAGCAATGTTTAACTTATCACGCAAACACAAGCAAAGTAAATTTTAACCAGCAGTATGATTAAAGCGACATTACCTGGAAACGTATAATACACCGGTGGCTTGATTGCCTTGGATGTAAAGCATTTTATTACTGAGTCTACCGCTGCAAAGTTTCTAATTATGTAAGGGTTTTTGTATTATCAAATAGAGGCCGCCCTCCCTCGTTCCCCGCGGATTTACAAGTTAATATTATTTTTATTTTTACACTGCTGTGGTTTATCCAGCCGAGCCATTTATCAGATGACACGTGTGGAAAGATACCGAGCAGACGTGAGTGGGATAAAGCATTCCGATCTAGGTAACGTTTTGGCCTTGTCTTGAGTTCCCCAATACATCAAACCCACGGAAGAGTTGTTGCTCTAGAGTTATAAATGTGGCCCCGTGCAGATTGTGGCCAATGCCGGGGAAACCAAGGGAAAGACAAATAGCCGAGCAGATTTAGAGCTGTGGTCGGACAACAGGGGCCTTAATACGCAAAGGCAAATGAAACCACATTGGCTGGGGCGGGATAGTGACCCGTCAAAGATGGTAAATGGATATAAGCTGTTTTTGTGAGACGTGTGTGTGTGTGCAATGTGTCTGCTACCCCCAAAAAATTAAAAACAGGCGCATGATAATGACGACTATTATGCTAATGTTTTCACCCACAAAAAAGTAAAATGCTGTATTTTTGTTTATTCGGCACGTAAACGGACATTATTGAAAACAATGCCGTTCCTCTTAGGTTCCCCACAGTGTAAGCAATGGCAGCCAACAGCAAACTTCACAATGTGGAATTTCGCACACACCATTACAACAATTTGTGTGTGAAAATGTCAGGATGTTTTATCGCATGTTCCCGTTTGAATCGTTTTTCTCTCGGAATTAACGTCAATAAAAGTGAGCTATGCAGAAGATTCGTTTTCACCGATGTTCTAAGAAACTGTGTGTAATGCATTAACAATATTATAGTGTTTTTATATTTAATTTTGTACAGTTTTCACAGCATGCAGTGTTAATTATACATGACCCATTGCTGTAGTTGTGAAATAGTCCTGTAAAGAGAAATTCCATATCGAGAATTCACATCGGAGGAAAAGACTATCGATGATAGGGCCGCTACCATACGGCATACTGTATATCTTTTATAATATTCACGATAATCGTATAGATAATTTTGGCGTAACAAACTCAACAACCATGTTGTAGTTGTAAATAAATAGCGATTATCAATTACCTTAGTACTTTGAGTTTTCATTCACAATATTTAATGATCTGACAATAGAAATATGATGGCATATCTTTAGTAGTTTGCCGACATATTTCATCTGCGTGTAACTAAACGTGTGAGTCTGAGGATGCTTCCAACGTATTATTATTATATTCATTGGCTCGTACGGTTGGTGACGTTGGGAGAGGAGTGGGACCCCTTCAGATTTCACTCACCGCTGTTACCTGTTGCTGGAAATGGAACTGAGCTTGCCAGGTTCACTCCGCAGTGTGCTAACCATTGCACCTCCACTCCCCTCCCCATTGCATAGTAAGGAGGTCAGCAGCCCACTTGCTTTACTGCCATCTCCTTGCGTTGGATTGGCCATGTAGGTGAAGCTCTGAAGCAAATCATGGCCTCTTCGTGGTATTTGTGGTTTGTTGTGTGTACGGTATCCTACAATAGACCACATATGGATCTAATTCTGTGGTTTACCGTTGTGTTCAGAGGTGTTTATTGTGGGAATAAACGATGGCAGCTGTAGGGACGGACAAATCCAGCCAGACCTGGGACATCAAAATAACATGATTTTGCCATTCAAAAGTTGGCCGGAATTAGTGGTCTGGATAAATACAGCACATAAACATTCAATGAGGTGGCACCCAGCAGATAAACGACATATTTTACTGGGGAGGCCAATTATGCCCCGTGGTGCCACATCTCAGCATGCACACTGACACCGTATAAATGGGATCTCAAATTCATTCATTCATTCATTCATTTTCAGAAACCGCTTAATCCTGTACAGGGTCGCGGTGAGCCGGAGCCTATCCCGGCAGACATAGGGCGCAAGGCATGGCTTATACCAAGGACGGGACGCCAGTCCATCACAGGGCACCGGGGCAATTTAGTCCGCAGGCCAATTAACCTATGCATGTTTTTGGACTGTGGGAGGAAACCGGAGCGCCCGGCGAAAACCCACGCGGACACGGGGAGAACATGCAAACTCCACACAGAAAGGCACCCCGAGCCGAGATTCGAACCCGGGACCTTCTTGCTGTGAGGCGGAAGCGCTACCCACTACGCCACCGTGCCGCCCGGATCTCAAATTCACATCACTAAACATTTTAGATTTACACTTTTAGATACTAAATTTCTGAGTTCAAACATGGATTGGGAATCGACACATCGTATCATCTCTTTAGGGTCAATGAAATGAGTACCACTGTAGTAGACGGTTTAAAGGAGGACTCTAGAAGGAAAGTCGAAGGTCTCTAAATGAAGCGATTTTCATAACCAAAGAAAGGTGGAAATCGTGAATTCAACCGCATCATCAACTGCCACGTGACGACTGGCAGGAGAGTGACTTTTCAGCAAGTCAATGATGGTCAAACTTTGGAGTTTTGTCTCTTCTATGGGAACAACGAATTTCCACCCATGAATCTGTGCAGCAGAGGTCCGTCGACATCACCTCCTTGCCGTGTGCCGCAAGGCAGCGGCGACCTTGGTCTTTACCCAGATGAGCCACACCACATCAGCTGGCCGGTTGGACATTAGTTGGCTTCATCGCTCCTTGTTGTTGAGTAATTTTCCAGCGGGACGGGTCGGTTTGTTGCTCGCTTGGTTAGCGAGGATGCCATGACTGTGCGCTTTTTTCGATGTCGGGACATTTTCGGGATGTTTGCCAAGCTCCCGGTCATTGCACAAGTGAGGGGGAAAAATGCAGTTGTCATGTTGCCCGAGCCTGGCATGCCAAACTGTCGTGAAATACTTTTCGGTGCCACAATCATTTCTCGTATTCCTTCCAGTTGTGTGACTAGGTTTATTTACTAAGGAATAGGTTTGTTCCATCAGCGGAAACTTACTACAGTTATTCAGTGCCGACAGTAGCCACAAGCAAGTTAAACAGCTTCGTGCCCCAAGAACCTTATGGGACCCAATGTTCATGAAAATAATATGGACGCATTAATATTGGCACAGAGGCAAACCCTGCTGAAGTTAATTTAAAGATAAATCTCAACTCCTGTCCCCTTTGATGTGGCGTGCGTCACAATTTAGGAGATGTCCTCATCGACTTGTTGATCTGATGTTGATGGTTCTACCAGTGTCTTGGAGGAATGTCAAAGCCAGGAGGGTGCGATGCTTGGGTCTCGAATTAGGCGTTTATTCTGAACTTCGGCGTTGTTCTGCTCCGTTTGTCGGCGTTTTTTCTAGATCTGCGTGAGATTTTAGGACGGTGATATTTTGCAAACCCACAAGGGCGATTGTTAATTGACGAATCGAAAACCGATGCTTGCTCTTCAGAGCTGTTCTTTCGGCACAGCCGTGTCGATCGATCTCCCTCTCTCCCTCGCGACGTTTCGCCTCCCACGTTGGAAGCATCATCGGGCGAAACGTCGCGAGGGAGATTGCTCGATACGACTATCCCGAAAGAACATCTCTGAAGAGCAACCATCACGAATCGAGCCGTGAAAACCTACATCAAAATGTAAAACAATTATTTGTTTCAATAGGTGGAGTGGTGGCACATTAGTCCAGCACGCCTGCACAGGACCCTGGCGATATTCGGGACCACGAGCGACATCAGTAGCTCTGAAACCTTCACGGGTCGTTGCCCGACTCCGCTGCCAACCGGCACTGACCAACGTGAAGTGTCTGGCTGTGGGTGGGTGTATGCTTCATTAGAGCCAGACGCGGGGGGCGGGGGGACGTTCTCATCTAGCAGTGGATTGACAGAAGGGCAGGTGCTGGACTGTATTGGATCGCCGGGATTGTAGTGAAACATCTGTGGCACAGGACGATGGGTGGCCTTCTAATAATAATAATAATAATTTTACATTTATAACGCGCACATATTCATTAAATGTCGAAGGTATTCATTCGACGAGAGGACGACTCAGAGGCGCGAGGAAAGCGCAGAGAGGCGGAGGAGGCAGCCAGGCGGTTTTCCGGCGCCATATTGCCACACACTGCTTCCTATATATTATGATGTTATCGGCCAAATAATTAATGAGTGGTTTTTTTAAGAGTGGATGGACGAACGGCTGTAAATGACTACGTCCACTGATGGATGAAACGGTTCTGGACACCGTGTATAATTAAACTGCACACAGGCTCCATCATACTACATTGGTGATGCGCTGGTGTACAGGACACCAAACTCGTTTATACAACACATTGTAAATATCAAACTGTGCGTAGCGTAATCTACAACGGCACTGCAGCATATTCATCTCTCCTTCACGCCAACAATGGTTTTCAAGCAGCAGTCGGCTGTTCGTTGATTTGCTACATTTAAAACATCAAGGTCTCGGAGAATAAAGAGTGTTTGCATTCCGCCGACATACGGTTGGTTTGGGTTGTTGCGGGAAGGGGTGGGGTGCAAACCTTGTGGTCTGAATGTCGGGGGTTTGCTGGTGGCTGCTGAGGCCACCACAGCTATCGACAGCTTCGTAGCGCGGCAGCAGGAGGGGGACATGAGGGGGGTGGGCGACCAGGGTGTGGTGGTGGTGGAAGCGGTGCTGAAGTGTTTGTCGTTTGCCCAATTGACAGCCTAAAGAATCGAGACGCGAGCCCGCGTGACGTGCTCGCCGCGTCTAAGGAAGGTGTGCATGCAGGGCGTGGGTATTCTGTGTGTGCTCACCGCGCTGCCAAGGTGTAGGTGTGTGTGTGTGAGAGGATAAAAACAAACTGTTTAACCGGCAAACTGGCGGCCGGCCGGGCGACGTGGGCTCGGCTCGTTCTCGGGACACGACGGCAAAACTAAAACAAAGGTGTGCCCGACGCACGTTCAGGCTCCAGAGAAGCGTTCTACGGCAATGTTTGTTTAATGTTATTGCCCCCACAGCGAATGCGCGCACACAGACGGCACACACACACGGCACGCACACACATTATTGATCCCCGAGTGTTCTCGCTCTCGCTCGTTCGCTCGTGCCCCCCCGTGTCTCGGCTGTCTGTCTCCCACAACGCGATCCGCCGTCTCGGGGAGAATATCGCCGGCGAAGGTCCACGGGGCTCGTTACCGTGACGAAAACGGAACTCTCTGTGAGAAAAGGTTTTCATCGAAAAAAGTGAAGTAGGCAAAGAGCGGACGATAGAGTTGGTTGGCGGCTTTCGTCGTGTGTTTGCGTGCCGTGGCTTTCTTCATCTCCTAACAACTGTTGTTTTGCGGAATGGTGACGCACAATGGAACTCCACAACGATAAAATGAAGGATGTCCACTTTGGTGAGTGCCTCTCTCGGCGCCGGTGCTGAAAACCGCGCGCTGCCGTGTGTGTTCGTGCCATCCCTGGCCTTCCGCCAATCAACTCGCTTTAATGGAATGTATTTTTAATTGGTGACTTAATAGATAAGTGAGGTTAATGAGTGCTGTGGATGCTATTGGGGGGAACGACGTTTAAAACTTGTGTGAGGTCTCGCGAAAAACATGCTCCGAGCTGTTTGCGTTGTATCTTGTCGGTGTCAAAAACAGGGCAACGGTAAATTAAATGAAGGAGATGAATCGGTGATGAATTAATAGACGATTGGTGGATCCTGCACTAGTTACATTGGCATCAGGCCACGTATATGTTTTAACACCACACCGTCCGTGATGAGGTTTTTATCTGTCATTCACTGATGCTCTCTCCTGTAAATTTACAGCAGCAGGAGTCTTAATTGGTGAAATTAGGACGAGGACTTGAGCAAAATTGACACCGAGAAGTGACTCATCGTCGATCAGCTTTTTCCCTAAGGCAACGCTTACTCTTGTCAATGACACTCGAGTTTGTGGTGTGCTATATTACAGCCATTTACTGCCTGGCATTCTATCCAACTTTGTAAATATTGTGCTCAATGTGTGGCTTTAGGAAAAGCATGGGTTGAAGGAGTGAATGTACCGGAACGATCACTCGAGGTACTCGCTGGGCATTGTGAAGTGTATTGTCAAACTTTTAGCCAAGTTCATTGGCTCAGGTGGTGCAATGTTTGAGTCTCGAACGGACTGTTTCTTCCGTGTCCACTCTGTTCGCGAGAGTTCTTCCAGATCTGGGTGAGATTCTAGGATGGTGACAGCGCAATACAAAAAGGGGGATCGGGAGATGAGTCGACAGCGAGGTACATTGTTAAGGTCTTGGTTGATGGGTAGGTGGATGTCGTTGGCAGGAAAACGCGTGAACTCCCTTGCAGTTTGCATGCCTCTGTGGACATTTGGTGGCAATTCTTTCCAAAGAAGAGGGAGCCAAGCGATTGGTGTTGGTTTCAATGTTCCGGTTAAAATGTGCATCGTGTTATTTCATTGTGCACCCAGCAGTTTTGTGCGAATTCCTGGACCAAACTACAGCACAATACTCTAGTTTGTGAATTGTTCTCCACAGCTGTTATTTCGGGATAGCCGTGTCGAGTGTTCCTTCTCTCTCCTTCGCGATGTTTTGCCTCCCACGTTGGAGGCATCATCAGGCCTTTCTGAATGGTTTAGCTGAAACGTGTCCTGCCATATATCTGCAGTGCGCCAAGAGTGTCCTCTAACACAACACGTGCCAGAGCACTACAGATATCTGGCACAACACTTGTCGGCTAAAACATTCAGGAACACCTGATAGTGCCTCCAACGTGGGAGGCGAAACGATGCGAAGGAGAGAGAAGGAACACCGCACATGGCTATCACTAAAGGGCAGCTGTGGAGAGCGATTCTCCTACATCGAGCCGTGAAAACCCACACCAATACACTCTGCCACTGAGTCGAGCAGTGATGATAGGGTGGCAGGTCACAGCAAATCAGCCGAGGTGCCCTGGCTCGTTCCTGTTCCTGTAGCAGGGCGATTCTTGATTTGGTCTTTTCACAGATTTATTTTGTCGGGCTTGGAGGTCAGGCTTCTATCCGTCTTCTTCTTTGCGATTCTTCGAAGCGCGATGTTAAATTACAGTTTCCCATTTTCGTACACATCCGTGATAACCACAAGATATTTCAGAGTGGGGTCATATTGCATTGTGCCACCATGGGACACATCAAGGGGTGGCATTTGCCGCATGACTGCATGCACTTAATGGGGTGGAGTGGTGACGGTGCCTATCGGACTGTTCTAAGAACTCAGCCACCTGAGTTGAATTCCCAGCCATGGCCGGCATCGGGAGCAAGGGATATCTGCACCAGTCCTGACTCTCCACCATCTGCAGCCCACATTAATCATCATGGTGGGGAAGTATGGTCAAACATCCCACATAACCTAAAGGCATGGAGAGGCTTAATCCAGTAATGGATTGGCAAAGGGCTCCGATTGTATTTTCTCAGCGTCTGTCCTACTAGGTGAGATCCACTTCCCAGGTCTCTGCAGTCTTCGATCCACAGCCATCTCTGCAGTAACACCACGTACTCTCACGACTAGGGCCCTAAATAATAAAATGTAAATACACTCATCAGCAACCTATATCCGCATGTCAGTGTTTACAGGCGCTAGCACGTATGCAATACTGTAGTGCTCAATTTGAGAACTAGAACTTTTGCCGGCAATTTTCAATTAATCCAAAATAAAGCACTTTTGGGTTGCGTTACCTAAAATAATAAGTATTGTAAACCTACACCTGACACAGCCAATTAGTTAGGTTTTGTCACGTGAACAGAACGTGCCAATTCTTTACCACTTCAGTACACCGGTGAGCAAACCCACAACATTGACAAAGCCTTCATGTTAAAAGTGTCACTTTGGCTGTGTCACTGGCACACGACAGGCATTCTCTGAGCAAGGTGCGTAACGGTGGGAGGTTTAATGTTCACGAGTGGCTGGGGATGGCCTGCTCGACCTCCTCCTCCAGGCTCCTGCTGGGGCACGCTGCCTATTGGGATGCTGGTGGGAATACGTCCCACTGTGTGGGAGCCAAGAGTGTGCTAAAGGGTGACCTGACCCAAAGAGCCATGCGGTACATTCAAACGTCCCAAAAAAACGTTTGCTTTGGAAAGCTCTGCGCCCCGTTAGCAGGGCTTGCGCAGGAAACTAGGGCAATGGGAACAGATGAGGGAAACGGTGTGTCTGGGATACATTGGACGTGAAAGGTGGTGCCACGAAAATGAATGACCACGATGGTGGTGACGGCGCAGAGGGATGGCGTGTTTTGCCATCGGGAGCGTCGCGCGGACCTGACAGCTGCCTCATCTCACACAGCCGTGCTTCCCGACACGTTTGAGCTCTGCCGGTTTCCATTACAGGTCATTACACCCCATTACGCATACGGGGCAGTAATGTATGCATACGAATGACTGTACCGTTTTGTGTTTACAAATCACACGCGTGCAAATCGCAACATGGTGGACTACTGTACATTTTTGTTTTAAAGTTTGTGCCGTGTTACAAAAGTCATCGATACGTTTGACGAAGTCTCTTCCTCCTCCCGAGACGATTCGTTGCACCTGTTGGGGAATCGGGGCTGTGATTTTTTTTTTAATCAAGATTGTTTCGCTTTAACATTGTGGTGAATGTAGCGGTCAGATACCGCTTGCCACAGATGTCCACCGTGGATGTATATCGAACCGGGTTCCGTAGTGCGGTACGCGAACCACTGCTCCACAGCTCCACATCCGCATCTCTATACTGAACACGCAGTACAAGCCAACTATACTTTGACGCTCATACAGTGGAGTAAATGAATATAAATGATGACAGTAATACTTGGTGGTTGCTCTTTAGACATGTTCTTTCGGGATAGCCGTGTTAAGTGATCTCTCTCTCTCTCCCTCGCGCGATGTTTCACCTCCCAAGTGGGAGCCTTGAAAACCTCCATCAGTACAGTAATACTTGGTACAAACTTAACCTCTCCAATCCTTGGGAAGTCACCTAACTTGGCCAAAAATTGCCACGTCCTCCAAAGGCAATGCAGATTAAGGTGGTTTATTTTACGAAAGCCTCCGAGTCCCACACTGGAGTCTCAGGGAGCTCTCTAATGAGTGCAGTGGCGGTTATATTGCCTTGTTTTTCCCCGTGCCTAGTTTTACGGTTATTTGAGTGACCTTCGCTGACTGGGTTGCCATGGGCTTTATGGCCCGTCGGCTATTGAATCGCTCAGCGCTACATTTGGTTGGAATAAAAATTGTTCGTGTCGTATCCAGCTCTGTAATCTGGTACACGGATATCGTTGTTAAGCTAACTATTTTTCAAGTGAAATGAAATGTGTTTTTCAGAAGCCATATTTTCTACAACCATAATTTTGGCTGAAGCTTCGTAATTTATTTTAGAGATTCGTTTTTAGACAGAAAAAAAGCTGTCTAATTTGTCAGTAACCATTTATAAATGTGTAATATATAATATTTAAATAATCTAAATGCATTTGCCTAGAAAAGTAAATAATATATCAGTCGGATGAAAGCCTTTTGTTCTCAATGTTTTCCATGTCACTGAAGCCCAATAGTCTTGACATGGCTTTGTGATCTTAGCAGTCATGAGCAATCAGAAGCCAATTACACTATTGAGAATTGCGCTCCATAGTTGTTCGTTCGGGATGGCCATGTCGAGAACACTAAATCTCAGACCGCCTGAGGATGCCTCCAACGTGGGAGGCGAAAAGTCGCAAAGAAGGAAAGGGGAGCGCTCGACACGGCTATCGCGAAACAACAGCTTTGCAAAGCAGTTGCACTATTGTCAATTCACCTCCGCGACAATGACCGTCGTGATTTAGGCGAATGAAATCGTACTCATGGGAGTTGAATCGCCCTCCGCTCCGTCTCTCCCCCCAGCGGGTGAAATAAGCGTGCCGTATTGGGTAGGCGGATTATTGTGTTAGGGTTACGTGTGGGTGCCACCCTTTTCTACCATGTTTGCCCAGTGAGGAATCTATTTGCAAATACTACGTGGGTGCGGAACCTGAGATGAACAAAGTGACTCGGCATGTACCGGCCACGTTTGTGTCTGTATATCCTCGTCTGTATGGGCAGCGGTTGTCTAGTAGTCAGCGCGCTGCACTATGAACCCGGTGTCCCAAGTTCAATTCCCACACGCGGCCAACAGCAGTGACGATTGTCTGAACCGGTCCTGAGTCGGCTCCGCCACAAATGAGTTCCTGGTGCGATGTGTGAACTTTACCACAAGGAAATAAAAGTGGCTGGGCGTGATGCTGGCAACCCACCCTGTCATGTGCCCTGCCGGTCTTCATTGGTCCTCACTCACTAACGGCACTTGCGCCGACACTCTGTTAAAGGCTATACGGGGGATCTTTGTCTTTGTATGCAGGTGTGTCAGTTTACTGCATTTGCACAGTGATGAGTAATCCCAGTAATTTTGAACAACCCCGATCTTTAGAACCAGTTAAATAAATGTGGCACTGCCACCGCGATCATCGGGAGCAGTGGGAAAATTAGCATCTGCGTAAAAACGAAACAAACTTTGGGCGTTACAACCTCCAACAAACATCGCTATGTTTGACTACAGTGTAAACGACGCACGTCACAGTTGCAATTTTCGAGGTTATCAAAATAATAAATACGCTTTGTAAGGCGCGCATGTTCAATGTCGAAATGTATCCGGGAAGCGAACGATTTAGAGGGGCGAGGAAACCACAGAGAGGTGCGGGCAGACAATCACGCAGTTAGCCAGTGCCAACATTTGCCAGACACTTCGTCCTATATATTATGGTGTTATTGGCCTGTTAATTAATTAGAGTTTTTTTTATATCTGTGGGAACAAACCGGAGAACCTGGAGGAAACCCACGCGTATTGGAAGTTGTGTTTTGTTGTTGTGGGTGCCTGCGTTTTTTTTGCTGTTGCGTGTTCTTGTGCTTCAATGTTGATTGTTTAATTTGGATTGGCGTTGTTTCCCCCTCGTGTCTGTCTCTCTATCTTCCTGTCTCTGTGTCCCTGTTGCTCGCCCTTCCTCCCTGTCTCCCTCCGTGTTTGTCATCAAGGAAGTGACGGCCATCTTAGGGGACGCTGGCAGAATGTTGCCGCTCTTAAGATTGCCAGTTTCACGACCTTTCAGTATATTCGAAGTAGCCTTGATCATTTGTTTTCTGTTGCTTTGGTTTTTATTGTGTTTTTTCTTTCGTTGTTGACATGCCGTCCTCTTCGCGGCCCTTGTGCAGCGCTTTGTGACCCTCGGGTGAAAGGCGCTATATAAATTGAAATTATTAAATTATTATAACATGCAAACTACACACAGAGAGGCACCGGAGCCTGTTACCGCTTGGTGGTCTGCGAAACATTATTGGGAGCTGGCGGTGGGTGCGAATTCCTGACCCGTTTGAGATGGACCGTTGTAGACACAGTGTGTCCGCGTTGTACTCAACCGAGGTAGCGATGATGGGTGAGCGAGCTTGTCGTCCAGAGTCCCTGTCATCATCTGTTGAGGCTGAGCGGCTTGCCGTCACCCACTGGACTCGGCCACCCTTTGCTGTTGTCGTCATAACCGAGCTTCCGGTGGGGATTGTCCCCCAATTAATTTATTTGTGCCGGGCCACGTGAAGCTGCCTAATACTGCCCCGAGCTGGGCACCTAACGCCTGCTCCATCCCATTAGAGCAGTCCCTTTACGACCGCGTGCGTAAAGCTTTGAGGCTTGGATGGTTTAACGTGATTTGTTCTTGACAGTGGGCGGTAGCCGTTTTGCAGCTGGAATGTGTGGCCTGAGCTACAAATGTTTAATATTTTTACGAGCGGTTAAAGAGGACTGTTTTTCGTCCCCGAACGTCTGTTCTCTAGTGAACATTCTCTACACTGCCATGCAACAAAGCCTAGATTCAGTAATCACCTAGGGTGAAGGTAAAGCCTTGAATTGATGTAGGTTTTCACTGTGGAATCAAGTTAACAGTTTCTCTAGGCTTGGGTCGTTGGTCCTTCTCGACACAATTAGAACGTCAACATTAACTTTTGTTCTAAAGGCAGCGCACATTTAAAAAAAATACTTTTTTCCCACCTCAAAGTTTTGATGATGAGAATTGCTCTTAAGAGCTACTCTTGTGGGATAGCCGTGTCAAGTGTTCCTCCTCTCTAGTTCGCAACGTTTCGCCTTCCACATAGGAGGCATCAGGATATTGATGGCTAATGATGACGCCTCCAATGTGGAAGGCAAACAACGCGAAGGAGAGGTAAAGCCATGTTCACAGCTGTCCTTCAGACCACTTATTGTGCCAAAGATCAATGTAAATATGTTATGCAAGGGCAGTGACATAATGCAAACCATTACTTCATGCCAGCGTCCCCATTCTGATATACATTGCGATAATTAACAGTTGTTTAACGAGGAATGTTGGTATCCAGTTTGTACTAATTGTAGGTTTTCACGGCTCGATTCATAATGGTTGCTTTTCAAAGCTGTTCTTTCGGGATAGCCGTGTCGAGCGCTCTCCTTCTCTCCCTCGCGACGTTTCGCCTCCCACGTTGGCTATCCCGAAAGAACCGCTTTGAAGCTATCCAGTTTGTCCGTTTCGTCAGTGGCTTAAGCCAATCTCACAATGAATCATCACCAGCGCGAATGCCGGTTTAATTGTGTGCACTGCAGCGATAAATATTAATTTAGAGCAATCATGGTCAATATTTATCCACACCCCAGCACCATGGGGAAATTACATTCAGCTAAGATGTGGAGGCCGCGCTGCTTGAGTGGGAGGCGGAGGGGGGATGTACAAACAGCTAAGCTTCCTCTATGGTGCCAAGCTTTTTCGTACACAGCGGTAATCTGAAGTTGTACACAGTTACCCCATAGAGTCATTGTACCTGCTGCCTGAGAGAGTAAACAATGCACCTACCAACAATGTGTGCTCACAACATTCCATCCATTTTCAGAAACCGCTTAATCCTGTACAGGGGTCGCGGTGAGCCGGGGCCTATCCCGGCAAACACAGGGCGCACGGCAGGGTTATACCCAGGATGAGACGCCAGTCCATCGCAGGGCACCTGGGGCAATTTACTCGTTAGGCCAATTAACCTGGAAGCATGTTTTTGGACGGTGGGAGGAAACCGGAGTGCCCGGCGAAAACCAACGCGGACACGGGGAGACCATGCAAACTCCACACAGAAAGGCATCCGAGCCGAGATTCGAACTAGGGAGCTTCTTGCTGTGAGGCGGCAGCGCTACCCACTACGCCACCGTGCCGCCCTGTATTTGCTCAGACTAAGCAAATACACCGTCTTATGAATCATGCTAAGCCATAACGTCGAGTCGTCACTTTGCTGGTGGCACTGAGGTGAACCCTTAACAATTATACAATACCGTGAACAATAAACTATATCTGGGTTGTATGTGGTAAAGAAATTACGTCAGCTGGACTAGTAGCACTGTGCTTGGAGTGCGTGATTTACAGTTGGAAGGTTGAGGCCAGATTCCCGGTCCATGGGCATCTCAGGCCACCATTCCATCAGGTATAATACAAGAGTAAGTACCTCGTACTAATTCAACGAGTGGTGGTTTTATAAAGAAGGCTGATGACTGTCATCGGAATGTGGAATTCCCATGACTGGCTCAGCACCATCAATGGAGATGAGTGTTTGTCCATACTGCATTAAGCAGAAAGTAATGTGATGGGGTCGTGTGTTTGTGGAGTGGCCGGTGACCCAGTTCACAAGATCGATTCGCTACTTTCGAAAATACGGTTTAGTCACAGGCGGCTGCCTGGATTCGCACCCAGTTTCTCAGCGGTGCGGGCCGAGCGTTGCGAACTTTGACCCCCCCCTGCCGACACCCGTTTATGACACACACTGTTTTATATTTTCTAAGACACAGTTTGTTAATTGTGCTATTATCAGCTGTGTCGCAGAGTAAATATACCTTGTTCCTAAGCACTACCTGTTAGGGCATCACGCGATGTTAAAGAACGGTCCCAGAAGGTGACATCAAAAATTACTTTTGGAATCACGTCAGTCGACTTTTCTTATCAGACTTGAGATGGGTGTTCATTGTGTGCCCTATAATGCATTTCTATTGCTAGTAATAACTTCTTTTTTTTATTTCAACCCTCTGAGCTTAGCTTAACGAATGATGTTAAAAATACATTTTATATGATGGCTTGTTGTTCAGCCATGAATGAATGTGCTGGAGACCAAGACGCGTGGAGCGTGTTATAATCTAGTATAGTCCCATTACACCATTGGCATCAAGACCGTCATGCCAGAGCTCGCTGTTAGCGGTCCAGCATCCTTCCCCCAGGTGTACACGGTTTGTACCGTATGTTGTTTGACAATGCCTTACGTTTGGCTCCGCGTGCTGGAACTGTCTTAAAAACTGAATTGCCCACTTCGAGCTTAATATCGGACATTATCAAACAACACATGATACAACCAGAACACACGCCGGGGAGCTGTTCAGCACAACCGCAAAAACCGTATTGATCTGTGGTCCAACATTAGGGGCACACATTGTATATTTCCTGCAAAAGGTATTTATTGCACGTCGATCAAAGCAAGATGATTCATTCTCAGAGGTATAATAAGCCGAATTAACTTACAAACTAAATGTAATGTGTTGGGTTTTTTGTGTACAGTTATTGGTGACCGGGCAGAGGCTATCGACGAACTACATTTAAGAAGCCGGGTTAATAACGGGTGGCCGCCTGGAATCAAACCCAGGATCTCACCAGTGCCAGGTCAGTATTATGACCCCTAAGCAAGGTCTCCATCTCTACACTTGAAAACCTCAACTAATCATACACCGTCACGTGGGTTCAACACCGACATCTCGGCAGATGTCAGCGCCGTGACTCCGGAATTGGAAGATGTGTTTAGCTCCACCGCGGCATAATTCCATCCATCCATCCATCCATTTTCTAAACCGCTTGTCCTGGTGAGGGTCGCGGTGGCAGCAGTCCAAGGAGAGTGGACCAGACATCCCTTTCCTCAGCAACAGATTCCAGCTCTTCCTGGGGGATTCACAGGCGTTCCCAGGCCGGCAGAAGGATATAATCCCTCCAGCGTGTCCTGGGTCGGCTTCTAGGTCTTCGCCCAGTGGGTCGTGCTTGGTAGACTTCCCAGGGGAGCATGATCATTACTGTAATTAACATACCATTAGTGATGGCTTTGTGAGCAGTAGTGGGCAAAGCAGAGAAATCCATTCTTGTACTCTACTTCTGTGCACCTAAACCCAAAGCCCAGCGTGGTATAGAATTTGGTTAAACAGCGACCCGCACGGCAAGGGGAGTCCCCATCCAGCAGTGACAAAGGGCTGTACGTGTACACCAGCGGTGATGATTCCTAATGGAATCGCATCCGAAATGTCCAAATTCCTTCCTGGACAGCCCCTGCGAAAAATCACGATTCCCCCATGGGGAACGTCCGTGTAAAAATGCCAAATCACACGGAGGGAATTCTTCCTGACGGAGTCTCCATCACAGCAAGGGGAGAATGCAGTGTTTTTTTACGGTCGGCACTAGTACGCAGAGATGGCCGCCGCTGCTCGCCACCCCCCAGGGCCTTGGCAGTTGGGCGGCCGCTGCTGTTTGCCGTATCGATCGGTCAAATATGTGCAGAGAGCGGAGCCGTGTGCAACCTCCGCATGGCCCCCGCGACTTCAAACACTCCAGCACGGGGCAAACATTAATGACCTCTTCCACGAAAACAAAACATGCGCATGTTGTCCATGCGCCACAAGGATGCTGTTTGGGCCGTTGTGCGGCGGCGTGTAGTGCAGCGAGCAGGCGTGCGGATTTTCAGTGAAAAAGCCTGAGTCTCTCCGTGCTCAGACAGCTCTATATGTGGTACTGAATAAGTGGTGGAAAGTCCACGCCCGATAAAAAAAAAAAACTCGTTAATTAATTGTCCGATAGCATCATAATATATAGGACGCAGTGTCTGGCAAATGTTGGCGCTGGCTAACCTATCTGGCTGCGGTCCCCCTCCCTGCCTCTCTGCAGTTTCCTCGCGCCTCTGAATCGTTCTCTCTTTGGAAAAATACCTTCGACGTTGAACGAATATGCGGGCGGTACAAGTTGTATTTGTTATTGTTAGCTCTGCGCCCCTCTAGAAATACAGCAACTGCTCAACACTACTTGTTTCCACCAATTTTCCATCCCCAGTCGCCTACTCCTGGTCATCTTTTTTCCCCAATGCTTCACTCATCCATCCATTTTCAAAAACCGCTTAATCCTGTACACGGTCGCGGTGAGCCGGAGCCTATCCCGGCACACACAGGGCGAAAGGCAGGGCTTTACCCAGGATGGGACGCTAGTCCATCGCAGTGCACCTGGGGCAATTTACTCGGTAGGCCAATTAATCTGGCAGCATGTCTTTGGACGGTGGGAGGAAACCGGAGTGCCCGGTGAAAACCCACGCTGCTTCACTCATATCAATCTGTTATATTTGTGTGAATGTATGAGTTTTGGCAATGGCGCCTTGTCTGTAAGCCACAGTATATTTTCAGTGGAAAATCCCACTTGCAAATAAAGTAACTTTGTGTTTATGACTGTGCCATTGTAGGCTTAAACTGGAACATTTGTTTTTGTTTTTCTCAGGGCGGATTTTAACTGAATGAATCTAATTTTAAATAAATTAGTTTCACTCTCACTTATGGTCAACAACAGAACCAAAGATGTACACATGACAGCAAACATATGCCGTGGAATCATAAATTACAATTGCACAGTGCCACTTGGCTTCAATTACGGTCATTTGGAATGAATTTATATAATCAGGGATATGGTGGCGTTGGTTGCACACATTATAGCAGTAGGGCTACGTAGCTTTCCAAATCTCTAACATTGTTTTTTAAACCCATCAAATCTCACTCCCCTTCCAAGTGTTCCTGGTCTACACGTTACACTGATTCTGTCTAGGGCTGTCACGGCCTGTTTCCAAAGTTGTTTGCATCACCAGCAGCAGGGGGGGGCAGATGCCATGGAGGTCATGTATCACCAAGCGTAGGCCTGACATGGAAGTGTGCCAAGCAGAACGGGCACTTAAGCCCTCCTACAGTGAGGATTTCGAAAAGCCTGTGGGAACATTTAACTCTGCGAGACAAATCCTCACGCACATTTTCGTCGCGTGTGTTTACATGGCAACGATCGCACTCCCACTGTCCCGCTGGATTGTGCGAATGTATCGGATGGCACGCAATCCCGTCAACCTAACGCTCGCTCGCCGCGTCTAACGCCGAGCCGAACAGAGAAAGCGCTGTAATTGAAACCTCACACCCCTGCTCTGCCAAATTGCAAAAAAAATGTTTAAAACTTATCCGAGCGACCCTTCCCTCCACNCCCCCCCCCCCTCGTGCGTAACCTCTTAATCTGCTGCAGCAGCGTATTTGTTCATTAAGGCTAAGCCAGAGTGCTCCGATATGGCCCTTCCACACACAAAGGGCCTGTGTGAATAACAACCAGGGCGCGCGGAGACGACTCTCGCACAAACACTACGTCCCCGTGCCGGGAGGCGCGCCGCTGGGTGGCCTAGGACGGACGCGGTGAGCGGCGCTCCGCACGGCCAGCGTTACCTGGGGGCCCACTTGTGCCGGAAGGAGCCCACAGTAAGAGCGGTGAGCGTATCGAGCAACCTACCTCGGCCTGCGGACCTGGCCAAAGGTGGCAAACCACCCCCCCGCGCGGCGTTGCACGCTCGGTGGCGGCACGCTCGGCTTGGAACGCCGTTGCGAGTGTGCGCCGGGCGGCTTTGTGGATTGAGCGCGTGTTGGCGGTGTTGTGCGATTCGGGAGAACGGCGGTTTGATTTGATGCGATTGTTTAAGTTGTTGGCTGGGGTGGGGTTTTTTTTATCCTACCGCGAGGTCGCTTGTTTGTTGGATTGGTTGTCACTCGCTGCCTTTTCCAGCTTACCTGTGTTTTGTTAGGAAAAGTTACGAGCCAGCAGTTTCATATATAATCTATTGAGAAATATAGTGTTTGCGTTAGAGTATTTTGCATGTGACGAAAATTCTGGTCATATTGTGTGTACGTACTGTATAGTGAAGAGGAGTAAGTCTGCCAACTCAAACAAACAACGAGGTTGGGGGTGCATCTCTTTAAGCTGCCCTGATAATGTACCAACGTCACATTGGCATGGCAGGGGCCCGTTTTAAACACAACAAACGTGGCGTTTCCAGACAAAGTTGTTTGTCTTCATCTTGTTGCCTCCAGACGGAGGGTGATCGGCAGAGCCGACCCACGTGTGGGATTTCTACTTGCGTCCGCCTTGTGTCGCTACCTCGTCAATACTAGGGTAACACTCGCACGAGATTGCGACGTTCCACGAATTTTCTGGTTTTGTCGAAGCTGCCATAGCTTGTGTGCACAATGTTCCCTCCTGTGTGTCGGAGCCGAGTTCAAATGAATTCTGTTTCCGACCTTGGCACATGGCTCGGTTCATTGGTAAGGCAATGGTGTGGCGTTACAGTGTTGTTCCAGCGGTGGTGATTGTGTCGTACGTGGAGAAGACCAGCTAATAAGGCTGCAGTGATTGACGTGCACTGTTGGGGTGAGACGGTAGTTGGGCTGTCACCGTATTGTTGAAAGTGGCAGATCACATTGATGTTGTAATGGGAGTGATAACGTTTATGTAATGACGATGGTGGTGTACCGGTGATGATAAGGATGATGGGAGCAGGGACGGAGTTCAGTTATAAATTACAGCACTAATAATATTAATGCTTAATAATTACCCAGGAAAGCCTCAGAGTAGCATGGGTTTCTTTCATAAAGGACCTGCATTGGGATGTTTGGCCAGTACAATTAATATGTGATGTGGGAGCAAACCGCAGTAGCCAGAGAAAACCCAGGAAGACAAGCGGATCACGCTCAGCATTGATAGTCTCTGACCTCACAACCCCATGCCTGCATCACCCGGGAAAGCTCCGTTAGTCACCGATCCAAGTAACTAACCAGGTTCATCCGGCTTTACTTCAAAGGTCTGACGACGAAGTAAACATGGAACATTGGGCCAACATTGGTCCAACAATTCCAACCACGTGCCAATGCTGAGGCGACGTTGCGTGTTTGCTGGGGAGATGGGGCCTATTCAGGGTGCTTTGGTAGTCGGCAGGCAGGTCGCTCGGCCCATAATTAATCCACTGGTACGGCAGGTCAATGAATTGTCACAATTTAAGGGTCACGACTCAACAAAAAAATCAGTTTTTGTTTTAATATTTAAATGATTGAACCTCTTTTTGCCGCAGCAGTGAATCTATTGCACAACGCGTAGCAAATAATAATAATATCAATTTATATAGCGCCTTTCACCCGAGGGTCACAAAACGCTGCACAAGGGCCGCGAAGAGGACGGCATGTAAATACATTATTATATCGCTCACAATGCGATGCGCGTATCGCGAGCATATACCTCTGATTATTTTATGAATAAATGAAGCTATGCGTGTAAATGTAGCGAGGAAAATTTGAGACCGTAAGTTTAGAAATCAGGTATGCCTTTTGAGTCTTTGGTGAAAGGCGCTCTATAAATGCTAAATAATTAAGTATCGCTTTTGCCAGTCATTTAATTTTCCACTATTCATACCTTCTCGCATTGTCCATTTTCATGGCTGTCTACTGTAACTATAAATTCATATAATCAAGGAGAACAAATACCGATACAAACGCGTTTTTTACTCTTCCAAAAATGAATTGCATCAAAATAAGGAATCGTGTTCGGTACGAGGGTCCTGGGTATTTTCTGCGGGAATGATACACATTTATCCATCTATTTTATATCGCCGTAATGTTTTGAATTTTGACACGTTATGGACATAGCCGAGATACATTTGTACGAACGTAAAGGTACGATGACTGCAAACGCTGGCTAGTGAGATATTTAGGAGTCACCTCCATGCAGACCGACCATCTATTATGATTAAGAATCTTGGCCTAATGCAAACTCAATGGAGCCACCTAGCTGGGGTGCCAAATTAATTGTGGAGCGTTAACCCAATCTCGTTCCGATTGCTCAAGAAAGCACTCGACAGTGGCCTTTTGTCTTACAAACAATACATTTCTCGCGTTAAACAAAATTAAATGGCCCAACACCCCCACCACGACTGTACAGTACATATCCATTCCACAGCCGAGCAAGTCTTAACAACAACGGCAGGCCACGGCACTGGAGAATTCACGAGACACTGATCTCTTGCGACTTACAATGTAAAAAGAACAGTCTTTACAAACACGCAGTTGGGGCCGTTGTACGTCACCCGTTTTTTTCAGTTTGCTTTGCGTATTTTATCCGCGTGATTTATGAACGTGTCGCACACACCGACACGGCTAAAGGAAATTCGACGACACGCACGTTTGAGACCGAGAGAATCTTATCGCGGCCACACGCCGAAAATGTTGGTCTTGCTAGTGTGAATGCTCGCTTCACGGGCTGCTCTTGGCAAAAGAGGAATGTCAACACTGCGGTCCTTAGCTCGGCGAAGAGTCATTCTTCACTGGCTCGAGTAGTGTGCAGGCCTGTGACAGCCACAGAAATGACTCGCACAGTGACTCAGTCACTCTGCTTTCTTTGCCACAAACCAGTTCCTTCAAAGCCGCCGGACTAGTTCGAGCGTGTGTTTGAGACGGGCGGCTGTGCCCGTGCGGACTCGGTGGTTTAAACGGTGGAGCCAGTTTGATCTTGAGCGCTCTTCCTGTGACTGAGGATGAAGGACGTGTTCAGGTGAAGATCGTAACGCGTGTTTTTTTTTGTACACAATACACCGAATGGTGTGGGGCTCTTTCTGGAGGCCCGGGCTCACACGATGACAGGTTCGCTGTGTCAGTAGAGATTAGGGGTGAACTCGGCCAATTATCATCCATTGGGGGGGGTTGCTAAAATAAGTACAATTTAGCGACGAGTCAACAGTGATTGTCCTTGGCTCCTGACATGGGAATGTAGAATTTTAACCCAAAGTCTGAGCTTTATATAGTGGACAAAAATACATGACGCCAACAGAACACTCGGGGATACAATTTGTGAATATGATGAAACGGTGAATAACTCTGCCTCTGAACCGGCTGCAACCGTGGGTGCGATCAGACGGAACACCGCGAACCGTAGGGATGGCGTGAAATCTCACGGAGGCTCCTGCTTAGAGGACACCTGGCAGCACTTTCATCCGCCCCAATAAATCTCATTTGATACTTTATTAAAACACACGTTTATCACGTAGAACCTTGCCTCCGGGACAGCAAGTACGGTGCAGTCCTCGCATTTGAACGTGCAGCGTAAGAATTAGGCAGCTGCTTGTGACTGTCTAGGGTCGCGACTTGTCTGGCGGTGCTAGTTGTTCCAGCTAAACGTACAAAAATATAGTTTTTCCTGTTTAGTCACTTTTTGAAATGCACGTCAAGTGGTGGTGACAGCAGTTGCATTGTACATTCTCTCTGTAAACACAGCGCTGTCGTTATAATAATAATAACATAAAAATCCTGAAGATGCTGGCTGGGGATGCTACTTTAAGTATTACATGGGCTTATATTGTAATGTAATATCGTCCGTTTTCAGCGATTTCGTGAGTGTTTTAGCGCGTGCATGAGACCGGGATTCAATCGAGAGTGTTGGAGCTTGCAGTATTAACTGCTTGGATCATTAGCTTCTAACACGGGTGATATGGATGCTGAATCAATATCCACCTTTGGTTAATAAGCAAAACATAAACTACGATCTTTAAATCAATTCATAAGCTGTTTGCTGGATGAATGCCCCCCCCCCCCGATTATTAGAAGTGTTTGAGATTAATTTTCCCCTTTTATGCGAAAGACTTGTACATTCAGTCGCAATATCTTGCCAAAAGTTAAGTGTATGTCTGCTCAAATGAGTAACGGACCATGTGGCCCGAAGTCAGTGGTGAAAATTGCACAATGCCGTGCTGTACATAATCCTTTCCATATAGGAGTCACATAACAGGAGTGATCAATCTGTTTATGAGGGTGCGCGGTGGTGGTGTTTCATAATACGGTCATGTGGTCCAGATCTTATTAAACATCTGATTCTGAACAAAGTCCAGTCTGATGGCCAATGCCACCGAATTGATCAGAATTGGTTGGTTGATCCGATCTCGCATTATTCGCATCAGACTTTTATGGCTGAGTATTATTATTTCACCGGTTGACTTGTTATTGTACTCCATTAAAAATTATCCAATTTAAAACTCTTAATGTAATAAGAACATGTAAAGGATATTTAAAACTTACAGTATAACATCAATGTATAATATTTAAAAATTCAAATTTGGCACTTACATTCACGAGATTTAAGTTTGATTCGACATTAAGGAGGCTTAAATTGATTTTTAGGTTTTTCTTGCTTAGTCTCTTTGGCTGAGTACCCAGCTGTTTAATGGTTCATGCAAATTCATTTGTTGATTTTAAACTTCGGCCTGCATCAAAAGGCAAGGAAACAAAGTGCAAAGCCACCACCTAGTGTATGCTATTAGTACTAAGAGCAAGCCAATGAAAATCACATTTCTACTCGGGTTCAAAGATAACCCACGGAAGGGCGGAGGGGACCCACCGTGCTGTCGTTGCTGGGCAATAAAACTCCCAGGTTGGGAAAGTAATTAATGTGATTGGGAGCAGGCTGATAAAGCAGTATTACCGGCAATGCCGGATTTTTGTCGCTCGGTGTTGACACACATGGGCTTGGCTTTGTGTTGAAGAGTGGTTGTGCCACGATAGGAAGTGGGTGGAACCTGTTTGATTGCAGGGAGGGAAAGTCAATATTGCAATTGCAGAAACTCGCACGCCCAGGGAAAGGTGTTTTGATGGTCGGTCCCACAGGTCCCCCAGGTCACATAGTGTGGTGCCCTTGTTCCCAGGTGCGGGTTAGTGCAGTGGATGGTGGGTTCAGCACTATGCGCGTCGGCACGGAGTCGGTGTTTTGGTTCACAGAAGTCACGTCCAAGTGTCTTTTGCGTAAACATGGGCAATTATGTGACTCGTCTTTGCTGGAAGTTCGGAAACAGTGGTGTAAATTCCACGTTCACGTTGGGAAAGGTCGTTTACTCTACTTTTAAACTTTTCAACTTTCCACAATTTGGTACCGCATTTTATCAACTGCAGAGAGATGATAGACTAACTCAAACCCAATTCATAATTTGAACTTGGAACCCTCAAACTTGCACTGTAGAGCCACCAGTGCAGCTAACCGGCAGTTTCAATGACACAAGTTCAATCTGGAATTTTAATTTGGAACCTTCGGATTGTGAACGAGCACTATTCAAAGTACTGCAACCAAAAAAATGTTGGTTAATCTATTTAAATAATTGCTCAATTATGTTGAAAATGTGACATTTAAGATCATGTGACGTCATTTACAACAACGAGCCATATACCAAATCTCAAATTTGGAAACAATTATCCACGTTTACAATTAACTGCTTGTTATGTTTTCGATTAACTGTGGGTACCCAGCTTGTAAGAGAGCTAATGACCGTCGATGGGCGATCAAGTGGTAAAATAAAGGGCGGCACGGTGGCGCGGTGAGAAGCGCTCCAGCCTCACAGCACAACACACTCGGGTTCGATTCCCAGTTCGGGTGCCTTTCTTGCATGTTCTCCCCATGTCCTGCGGACTAACTTGCCCCTGGTGCCTTGTGATGGACTGGCGTCCTATCATGGGTATAGCCCTGCCTTGCTCCCTGTGTCTGCAAGGATAGGCCCCGGCTCTCCGCGACCTTGTACAGGATTAAACAATTTTGGACAATGGATGGATGGATTAAAATGATAAGCTTTTGGTGTGTATTAAATGACGCCATGCAACAATTGCAATCGACCCGTAGAACACCAATATAACCTCCACTCACGTCAATAAAGTTACCGCATTTCTGTTAAATCCTTATATAATTACAATTATGTAATTTCAGTTACTGCATAACCGCACCAATGATCTACTGCCATGCTATAAAACACGTGATGTAAGTTTAAAAAAAATATCGAGATAAAATCCATAAAGTGTTTACTTTATCAATCTCTTTGAAGCTTCCTTGTTCGTTGGACTTCTACGAGTGCTAGTGTAAGCTCTTAGTAGATTAATGGGTAGATCAAACTTGCGGTTGAGAGAGGTTATAGAGTACTGTACAACCATGATATAACGGAATGTCCACAATGCTCACCGCTTTACTCTGCATGCGGTCTCACGTCGTGGAACGTGCCGTGTTCTCTTCATGGGGCAATTACTGAAGTGCATCTAATTTTAAACGGTTGTGGAAGCACCAGACTGTATATTGATAATAATCTACCAAATTATCAATAACCCGGTAATGGATGCATTGTAAAAGCTCCCTGTATGCCCGCGAAGGGTTATGTTTGTCCTTATGCACGAGTGAAAAACCAATTGCGTCACTGTTATGAACCGCTTATGCATTTATTATTAACCGCCTATGCGTTAAGTACATTATCAACCTGCGTTATCAACAATTAATGACTCTCAGACTTTGTGATTGCGGATGTTAGAGTGAATGAGGGCAGGTCAGAGAACGAGCCTGCCTTGACTGGGCCGCTGATGACCTCAACAAATCCCCGATCAGATTCGTGCCGATACAGGAGCGGCATCGGAACACAATCATAGTAGCTGTCATGTTGGATTGTGGATACTACAGTAAATATATATGCAGTACCACAGAAAAAGATAAAATAACATTCTAGTCGGGCGGCACGGTGGCGCGGTGACTAGCGCTGCCGCCTCACAGCAAGAAGGTCCCGGGTTCGAATCCCAGCTCTGGTGCCGTTCTGTGTAGAGTTTGCATGTTGTGTCCGCGTGGGTTTTTGCTGGGCACTCCGGTTTCCTCCCACAGTCCAAAGACATGCTTCTGCATAGGTTAAGTGGCCTGCGGACTAAGTTGGCCCCGGTCCCCTATGATGGACAGGCGTTCTATCCTCGATTTAGCCCTGCCTTGCGCCCTGTATCTGACGGGATAGGCTCTGGCTCACAGCAACCCTGTACGTTTTGGGTTTACCAAGATGCCTTTTTGTTGTTTGCCATTGCATGAATCCTTTGCCTACTGACAGTGCAGGCAATGTGCCTTGTGTTACGTGGCACAGATAATGTTTTATGGTTCCTATTTTATTTGCGTGCCTTCACGCAGAGCAGCCACCTTCAGCTCACATTCACAACTTGTTTACTGGCAATGGCCTTACCCACCCTCTGGTGGGAATTCTTGGTAGTGGGCAAATATTAGGGTCATTAAATAAGCACACAATTACTGCCCTGTATTAGTGCTTCGTGGTGTTGCCATCAGCCAGAGATGGCCAATCCAAAACCTCTCGGTTTGAAGTGACTCTATGGTGACCTTACGCCAAATTTAACCTCCATCTAAACTAGGTTACGTCAATCCTTGAGCTCGAGATGATTATACATCACCTTATCGCGAGACATGGCGGCTAAGGGATTCCTTCATCCAGCAGTGGATTGACCATGGCTTATGATGATACGCTATAACTAGAATAGGGACGGTGTTCTCAACCTTTTGCACCTCAAGGCCCGCTTGGGTCTGGTCTCAAGATACGGACCACTAGGTGGCGCTGGCGGCTCACTGATGGGTCGCGACCCACCGCTTCAGAACGGCTGTAATAGGGTAATTTTTGACAGGCTGTCAATTTATGGGACACCAATTCCATTATTGCAGTACGTATCTTGTGGAAACGCCGTTCCAATTACGTGATGATATTAACTCACCATTTCCACATGTGAATTACATCCTCGTGGATGATTTTTTTTTTGCTTCACAGAAATGACCCATGTACAATTAAAGACCGTTCACACCCACCCACCCACAACACGCACGGAGACGCATGTTTTCGGTCTCGTTATCTCCTCACCTCGTGATTGCGATCTTTTAGGGAGCCTTTAGTGGCGCTGTAAGGCTCCGACCCGATAAGCCATTGCTCGCGCGTGGTGCCTGGATAACACGTCAGCTGTTAACAGAGAAGCACCGCCGGCTGCCAGAGATACATCGCTTGATTCACGAACACGGCGTTTCCTGAGCCCATTAGGAGTCGCGGTGAGATGAGCTTGAAAGTCTCACATCACGCAAGTGAGTGTCAAGCGACGCCACCGATGCACACAGCTAACGTAATCTTCCTGGGCAACAGGCAAGCCAACTCTAATGCAGATGCTGCAGATCAAGCGGGCCAATTATTAACCGCATAAATATCCTCGTTAAAAAACACCAGCGCCAGTTTTCTCGCAGGAAGTTTGAGATTTGTTTTAATAAACAGCTGCACTCTCTGACACTCCAACCGACCGTAATGTTGGTCGCTCAATTGATTGATGATTGACTTCGTTAATTTGTGAATTAAGTTAAAGTGTTTGCGTCAAAGAAAAATCACACTTTGTTTTCGACTTATCGCCTTCCCTCATGGTTTTTGCACATGCAAAATCTGCAGCAATCGCACAGGAAATTATGGCCCCCGCTGTAACTTACACCATAAACCTCCCTTTTTATAGGCCCTGGTGATATTTTTACAAAACATGGCCAGGAGATATTGGTGCAATTACATTCCAATGGGCTTCGACTGCAGAATGAAGGACAAATGCGTTGATAACGGCCGCAAGCAGCCTGCTCGATTGGTTGCAAAACATCACAGCCACAGTGGAAAAAAATGGCGTCCTTGGCAGTGAGTAGCCACAAACAATCCTCCAGATCACAGATTGCCAAGATCATTGCTAGTCGTATGTCCTTTCTGGTGGCCTGTCGAACTGGTAATAATCCAGTAGGCTTGAGGCAGAGTTGGCAGATCCTACAGAGATTTTGAGCCACAATGTTGCCCGTGTTTGACACCTATTCGTAGGACAAGTTTTGCCTATTGGTGCAGAGTTTGAATATTCTCACAAATCAACAGCCAATCCTTGTAAAAGGGCTGGGAAATGCGTTAAAACTTCCACTATCCCTTTATTATCTGCTAGTCCTATAGTGTGTGCCCCCATGTGACAAACCATGGTTTTGTTCGAGCCTCCACACAGATAAGAGGAGTGACCCAAAAGCGGCATCAAATGTAATACAATTACGCGCGTTTATTCGCCCAGGATAAACGAGTGTAATGTGATTCAAGCTGGATTGCATACGTTAAGTTATTTTTTTTAAATAAACCGCATTGTCGCTTTGCTTTTTGGAAACGTTTTAATAATAACTTTTGAGGGGGGGGGGATGTGATTAAACAAACTTTAAACTACGTCTTTCATACGAACGCCACTATTCCACGCTGGGAAAATGTGCTAAAAAACGTGTTTGTTTGACCTCGAGTGACCCTTTTAAAGACAGGGCACTCAAGTGTGCCTGGTCTTATATGACGAACATTTTTAGGGCAGGGCCAAATTAGGCCTGTGCCAGCGTGACAACAGCCATGCTGCCCTGTGCCTCCCTTCTCACAGGCACCCTAAACGGCACCTGACGGCACTGCCTTTCATTTTCATGGCACCACCAGTCGGGGAGACCCACTTCTAGGATAATAATTAGTCAACATGCAAAATATAACCTTTCAAAAATACTCAGTGAGGCTTCCTCGTACAATAAATATTGCTAATGTTTTTCCATCATCGCTGAAATTAATGCCTTATTATTACTCGTGCTAATCTTTTTTGAGGTTTTAACATAATAATTGCGATCATCATCATCCACCAAAGTTATGAGTTCCACAAACGCTTATTTGTCGATACTTTGCCTTATTGCGTGGAAGTGAGCGTCATTAGAAAATGTCTAGTTTTTTCTGTGCTCATGAATCGCAGATAGATTCACGCCCATAATTTCTGGTTGGAATTACCATCATTCATTCAGTCTCTCTCGGTCACTCACATTCAGCTATTACACATGATGTATGCATTTCGTACTCGTGCAAAAATACAAAAGAACCGTCGCGCGTCAAAACCCAACCCCTATGAATCGCCATATCCGGTGCAGTAGCACAACTCTCAAGCAGTAAGTTCCTCATCCCCATTACGTCATACATGAACCCTTTAACCCCACAGAGAGCAGCTCATTCGGTTGAACCGGTTAGAAATTAATCGCCATCTGCCTGTTGCTGTTAATGCACGACGAGGTAAGACGCGAGAGTTTTCGGACGGCAGAGAGCGCGACGTAGGGGACGAAATGGGAGGCACTTTGCACTCAGCGGCCACGCAAGCCCTCCACACTCCGTGGAGATTGCTTGCCCATACCTCCCCGTGATGGTCAGTGCGGGTTGGTGAAAGGGGGTGCCCAGAACCAGTTCACATATCACTCTCGACTGACGTTAGCCTCGGGCAGAAATCGAACTTGGGTTATCGCGTAACAACCCCCGGCCCAGTGCGCGCAACCGCTGCGCCACCGCTCCCATTATTCACCCTCGGTTTACGATCACGTAGGAGTTTGTGCCACTGAATCAACAACACTCAGCCGTTATGGCGTGACCCAAAAATATGCATCCTCAGCAGCCTGCGGTGGCTTTAATAGCTCAACATCTCCCCTTCTGATTGTGACATCACGTACAGTAACGTTGCAGCAAGCCACTCGTTTATTGCCGAGATTGCACACGAGCGAGTAGGTGATGTGAGGGCCGATGATTGCCTCAAGTCAAGGCCTTGCTATCACAACGATAAAAATAGCTATAAGAGATGAGAAAACACGTCTCAGCCATTCAGTACATATCTCAGGCAGTAATGTAGCAGTAAGCCTTAATCGCTCACAGAATTAATGGTCTTGCCCGAGGCGGTTCGATTCCCACCTTGGGCGCCTTTCTGTGTGGAGTTTGTGTGTTCTCCCCCTGTTCTGCGTGGGTTTCCTCCGGGTTCTCCGGTTTCCACCCACAACTTTATATATTATGACATCATAATATATAGGAAGCAGTGTGTGGCAATATGTTGGCGCCGGCAAACCGCCTGGCTGCCTCCTCCGTCTCTCTGTGCTTTCCTCGCGCCTCTGAGTCGTTCTCTCGTCGAATTAATACCTTCGAAATTGAATTAATATGTGTGCGTTATAAATTTAAAATTATTATTATTACATATATTATTTTGGCTGAAAACTTGAACCCTTCGCATTAAACTTTTTTCAATAGGCTACAGGACGTGGATGTTGATGAGACCTGGCCGTGTTCACGCAACTGCTTATTTTCCACACGAAACCAGTAGAGGGTGTTATCTTAAAGCTGCCACAAGGGGCCCAAAGAGTGACAGAAGAGGCCAAGTAAACTACAGTCTCTCCTCGACTGACGACGGAGTTACGTTAAGATGACTCCGTCCTGAGTCAACTTCGTCGAAAGTCGAAAATACCCTTTTAACAGATTGTGAACAAAATACAACCAGCTGCTAGACACGCAAACACAGACTGAGACCTAGACGATAACAAATATGGCTGCCTTGCGGTCATCGCTAGACTTTACGACCAACCGTTGGGACTCGAAAATAATATGATAGGGTTGCTGGGATGGCCGTTGTAAATCTGGATGGTCATATGTCGCAAATGTCGTAAGTCGAGGAGAGGCTGTATATTTGACCTATGTGGCCATTTCTCTGCTGAAAATTAGTTTCCAATAATGCCCAAATGTGTGGTCTTTGTGCACTGCTTAACACAATATGTGTGGTGGTTTGTTGAACTCGTTACGAGTTAATTTGGCATTGCACAAACAAACACCTCTATTAGTGGCTTTGAGCCATTGGTAGAAATCCCACTCTTGGCCTGGTGATGACCTTTTTCACGAATAATTGCATGTATTTTACAATCATTATCACCAAGTGAAATGTATATAGTGTCTTTCACAATGAATGAGCTCATTTGGTTTTAGGAACCAAATACTGTGATGAGAGTGGCTTTTTAAGCAAATACTGCCCCTCCCAGCAGTACATTTCGTCATTTTTATGAATTTAACCGAGAGACATGATATGAATTTGGTTAAAGAGCATACATCTGTTCCATTCATGACTTAGACAACAGTGATTTACGCTGAGCAGAGAAAAGCCACAAACTGAGACCGTATACAGTAAGTCCTCACTTAAGGCTGTAGTTCCATGATTCATTAAAAAATGCAATGTAACTACCGTCAATATTTTCCTACAATTGGATTGTTGGTTACCAATGAATTCGGCATAAATGAGATACGGTTTTGACGTTTATTTGAAGGAGCGGATTAACAAACAGTACCATTAAGCCAAAATTAAGTTTTAATATGATAATTGTTTGCGCAAAACTGTATCGCCAGGCTGGCTGATCAATCGCCAGTGGTTGCCTTGCATTGAAACCCCGAGTCTGGTCAGTGGTGTCTGACACTCTTAGCCGCTCTCTCCATTGGTTCATTCTGTGTGGACACCCGAGCCTTGAACCCAGGATTACGGCCTTGTTCCCGCGACGGTCTCGCACAAACACCACGACACCTCTCCGCCATCCAGACGTCTCTTCACACAAGGATTTTGTAAACCGTACCTTGTTGACATTCACACAGATTTTGCTTTGAAACAAACAGCAATAGTGCTTTTATGATGCGTATAGTGTAACAGCTGGTGGCTACTTGCCCCACTGATCTAAACGTTGTTGGCTGTGAGATTATCTGGAGGCAGAGAGTTAAAGCCCGACCAAGGCCTCCCGGGGTGGATTTACATCTCTGCTGTTGATTACCGCATGGAGATAATAGATTACCCTACCGATTACCGGTTTAATTACTCAAATAATCAGAAGATGGTTGGAAAGTCTCACCTCTGTTCCAGTGATGAATTGGGCTTGGTGACAATTTAGATCATCGTCCGTGTCACGATGGGCGTGGCTTATAGGGGGTTTCCTGCCTTCTGGAGCCAACATATCCAGGAGGCTGGTATCTTTCAATGTGTAATTAGCCACGAAATAAGTTGTTGGTTATAGGTTTAGTGAATGAATAGATTTAATCCAGCTCTGATTTGGCTGGACGGCATAACAGTCAGAGTGCTCAACTGACAACTTACCAGTAACGGAGCAACTCGCCCCATCGCGACCCGCCGACATCCATCGAAATTACTGCCACATTGTGGAAAGTCAATATCTGTGGCCCTATTACAGACACTAACCTCTGCCATATGAATGTGGAATGTTTACCACTGAGCTATCGGCCGCCATGAGAGCTGAGCATTGCCACATACCCGATTGAGCAGGAAAACACCGCCCTGTGTCTGCCGGGTTAGGCTCCGGCTCACCGCGACCTTGTAGAGGATTGAGCGGTTTCTGACGATGGATGGATTGATGGATAATTCTGACAGCCTCCGGTCTGGTGCTCGAGATCTTGGCCCGAGAATGGAGGGTGCTCTCGCTGTGCTCCTGTGTCGCTGCTCTGTCAGGCAGCTGACATTCAGTGTGCGTGACAAACCTTGCGCGAGCGAGCCGTTAATCATACACGAACGCGGGTCATTATTACCGGTGTCGGGATGAGCATGGACTATAAAATCAATGCTGTTCTGAAAACAAATACGGGAGGGAAGCTGCCGGTAAATGAGCTGCATGTTTACGAGCAAGGACTGGCGAGAGGGCTGCTTTTTTTTTTAAAACTCCAGCGAGGTGGGTTGAACCGCAAAAGTTGCCTTAGCGAGTCAAGCCACAGCGAAGCAAGACCTGCCTATGAAGGAGGCTGACACGTTTTAGGTAATAACCCTCTCGCAATGCTGAATAGGGAGCATTTTATTAACTGTGTTGTATCACGTTGTAAGGCAGTGGCAATTTGGTAGTGTTATTGGCAAATGTGTTAAGTTCCTTTTGTTCATTGCGATGAGTTTCAGCTCTGTGCTTGTACACCAGTCGACATCTGCACCCTAAGTCATGTCTTAATGATTGCCGCCGTAGGAGTATAGATCATCCCAGTAACAGAAAATTGCATGTAACACAACCCTTGTACGGATGTAGGGTGATGATGCCTCCCAATGTAGGAGGCGAAACGTTGTGAAGGAGAGAGCATTAACACTCGACACTGTTATCCTGAAAGAACATCTTTGGAGAGTGATCGTCAAAACAAACCTAGTTAAATCTGCTTCCACATTTAGGATAAATTCCATCTCTCAGAATAAAGAAACCCCCAGTTTGGTGCGTGATTGCACGGGGCCGTTAGTATGACGGGTTCCGCTGCTTTGCGAGAGATCGGATAGCGCCATCAGCATCACAATTAAGGTATTTAAGTGAAATCCATGGGAAAAAAGAGAGGCTGCTCAGCCCGGTTTAAAACACCAGAGCCGCGGGTCCCACACAAGTTAAATATGAATTCGGAGTGGCCGTGGAGACAATTAATTCTTAACCCTTAATAAGCTGCACACATTTGCTTTCAAAAAATGCTGCGGGCGAGGGGGGTTGCGCTGGCGTGTGGGGAGGGCTGGCGGGTTGAGACCCTTGAATACGTGCGTTTTTTTTTTCCACGTTCTTGTAATTATTACTCGGCGGCGGGGAGGAGTGTCGCACGCACACACGCGCGCTTGGCACAGACCTCGCATCTGAGCGCCCGCTCACCCACGGTGACACGCGTGACCCTCAGCTGGGCTTTCATGTTGGTGCCTCAGGAAAGTGAGCATTTAAAGAGGCGTCCGTGTTTAAACATCGTTTCCTGGTCGCCGAGCGTGATCAAGCCACGACTCGGTTCATGAAGGCCTCGTCCAAGCATCCGCCTTCTCTCGCGGTTCTGCGATGAAATCTGATGAGATGGGCCTCGTGCCATCTCAGTCGGTTATAGGGAGGCCCGCTGTCGGGATGTGGAATTCCTCTCACCCAGGACAGCCAACAGATATGAATAATGCGTCATTGCCGGTTTCAGCAGCAAACTCTCCCTGACTGTGGCTCTTTAACCACTTCAGCTTGACGAAAATATCTTCTAAATCAATACAGCGTACCTATCCATTGGTTTTCCAGAGCAATTGTTTTTTTCTTTCGTTGTTGACATGCCGTTCTCTTCACGGGCCTTGGGCAGCGCGCTTTGTGACCCTCGGGTGAAAGGCGCTATATACAATGCTATTATTATTATTGGCCGAGAGTCCGCATTTCCGTGGAGGCTGCCATTCCATCCAACTGAGCAACCACGATAGCGTGTACAGGTCGGGTAAGTTTAGTTTGTTCTGACTATCCACCACAGAGGAACGATGGGCTGAATTTGACCCCAGGTTAGAATTTGAACTTGTGACCTTCTGATTGTGAGTTGAGCCCACTCTGCTGGGACTGTCGCAATTGTCCCGCGGAATGTTCCTGGAAAAGGGAACAGGCCCTGTGATTAGCAGGTCGGCCTCTGTCTCTCCGTGTCCCTGCGCGGAACGCAAGTCACACGTGTCACTGATAAGATAGAGGCAGTGGCGTCGTCGAAAGGGTCCTATTGTCAGCACAGTTTGTGCGGTTTATTGTGTTATTATACAAGCCCGAGGGGTGGGCGGGTAGGGTGAAGGCAGGGGAATGAGCGAGATATCAACGTTTATCGCAGGTATGGTGAAATTTATGCGTGGCAAATGTCACTGCTGGTTTGGAGTTGTTTTTTTTTTACTCTTCCATTGGTTTCTTTTAACGCTGCTGAACGCCTCTCTACGGATGTGTGTTTTTTGTTCCTTCTTAAGGGAGTTTATCAGCAAGGTTAAAACTAAGTAGAGCGATTGGGCAGTGTTAATCTCAAGCCTATAAAATGGGTATCTTGAGTCGGGTTACATGTGACACAACAGTTAGACAAATTGCTTAGATTTTATGTTCATGTAGATCGCGCGTTTATAGTTTTGTGTTACATAATGCAAATGGTAGGCACATAAGTTAATAAATAAATGAGGTTCTGTATCACCAATAAAACTAAAATTACTTTTCAGTCAATAAGCCTATAGGGCTTTAAAAAAATGTTCCAGTAGTTGATTTTTGATATGAACATTGAGGCAGTGCTCATCTCCTGTTTACAGCCTTGAACCTTTGGCAGAAGTTCGACATTCCTATGGCAAGAGGGAGTCTATCCATAATAAAACAACCACCGTTGAATACCCACAAAGTGGTACTGATTTTATCAACGCCGGAGGGATGATGGGCCAAGTTAACCCCAACCAGGATTTGAACTCCAGGATCAGAATGTTCCTTGTTTTACCGCTGAGCCAACTGGCCGGGTAACATCGCTTTATAAACTGTGGACCGTGTTGAATCTCTGAGTCTCATCAGCATAGCCTGGCTGTTAAATGTCTCATCAGCATGCCTGGTGTTAGAGAGGAGGGCACTCTGCAAAGACGCGTCATCGCAGTTGTTAGTTCTGGATCGAGTTTAAACTACGTTTTGATATACGAGCGGTATTTATTTTATCTGCCATGGAGGGACACCGGTCTGAGCTAACCCCTGACCAGGATTCGAACTCATGGATTTCCAATTGTGAGTTAACCACAGTGCCACCAAGTCAGATATGAGTTAACGTCGGTCATAAACAACGGTTGCTGCAAGAGAGCAACTGTTGCAGCGACTTGCTGGTGTGAGGGGGAGAGGAGGCGGTTCACTTATTGCCAATTAATGTCCTTCACCTATGAACTTCACTTGTGCTAGTCCTACTGGAATAAGGCGAGGGTGGCTATGCAGTGGTAACGCCTCATGGAAATAAAATCCTGCCTGAGGCAGTTCCATTCCCGCCTCTGGCACCTTTCTGTGTTGAGTTTGTGTGTTCTCCCCCTGTTCTGCGTGGGTTTCCTCCAGGTTCTCTGGTTTCTTCCCACAAACCCCCCCATTAATCAATTGGCCGATAACATCACAATATATAGCACGCAGTGTCTGGCAAATGTTGGCGCCGGCTGGCTGCATGGCTGCCTTCTCCGCCCCCCCCCACACCTCTCTGTGGTATTCTTTATCGTTATTTTGTATCTTTTTTTGTGATTGTGGAATCTACCATGCTACTGCAGGGGTATCATTGCACATACATTGCCCGTTTACTATTCGCCTTTAAGATCCGTGTTAGCTTGCAAGCTCACTGGGTATTTTCTGCTGTAATGCTACACATCTTGCTATCTATCTATGTATAACTTGGAGCATGCCGTTCTATGCAGGGTCCATCACTATTTGTTGGCGTCGGAACGCGTCATAAGTCACGGTAGCGAGGTGGTACACAGATCTTGTTTACAATGACAGCAATAAACTAATAATTTTCAACACCGCTCTTGTTAAAAGTTTAGCCAGGGACGACATGGAAATGCTTCTTCACAAGACTCAATACTGTAAAAGTAATCCTTAGTGCAATAGCTTTTTTATTGAATTTACCTAGTTACAATTATTTATGGTCTGACAATATTTGCAATGTTCTGCTGATAATGTTTTTTGCAAGCCAATATTACAATTTCAATAAACCCAACAACTTTTGAGCTGTATTTTAATGAATTAATTACCCATATCGTTGCATCCTCCTATAGGCTCATTTGGTAGCTCAAAATCGTGATGCAACAGTTAGTACACACGTTTTTTTTTATTTTAATCGCCTTTCTGAGTCTCAAGAATAACATTTAAGAGGAGGATTTCTTGGGAAGTTTGGCCCTTTTTTCTCGCTTGTTTTTTTCTTCTGCGTGGGATTTCGAATGGAAGTGCCCTGAGAAAACACGTACAACACTCAACGCCAACTACACAAACAGCCCGTCATAAAATACCGCTGTACCGCCTTATATGGGAACCGCAGAGCACTGAAGATAGGCACACTTTACGACTCCATCTCTGCACAATCCACCAACTTCATCTCCAAATCACCGGATTCCAGCAAAGCTTGAGTATCCCTCTCCATCAAAGCCAGTGAATTACTTGTGCGTGCCAGAAGATGTGATATTATTATTTTTTCGTCTTTGGAAATGTATCTCCACCAAAAAGCAAAACATACTTTTGCCTCGTATTTTGAAAATTACATTGACTAGATTAATGCTCCAGCTCTGAATTCTCCGGTGGAAGAGCTGCACGATTGTCAAGGTCAATCTGACAACCAATACCTTTGCTAGGAGCCCCCGACCCCGGAATCCTTGCTGGGTGATTGACAGCAGTGAAAGCGGGGGGGGGGGGACTTGTCTGGGCATTGGAGCCAGCGAGGGTGTGCCTCTGCGTGTCAACGCGCAATAACTGCATCTCTGGGCCCGATAGCACTCGCGATAGTATACCGGGCACCCCTTCCCCTCGGCCCGATAACGCCGCCGGGCCACCCCTTATCACCGAAGGCTGCCTGCTTTATGGCACCTGCGGGTTTCTTTTGGGTGTCGCAGCAATTAATAGCGTTGTTGTAGCGCCGCTCATAACGAGCGAGCGGGGGAACGCTGGCGCAGATTTCACTTGCCCATCGCGGGCGGCTGTTTCTTGGCTGGAGGGGGTGCCCCTTGGTGGGGGGGGGCACTTACTTAGGGGGCTCTCCTTGGGGGGGCTCTCCTTGGGGGGGCTGCTCGAGCAGACGCGGTGGTGTGTTGTGACTGTGACTCCGCGGTAGCCGCATTGGCGCAGCGACGTGCGTTGAGGCCACATGTTGAGTGAGGACTGCGTAATGGATCCTGTGAATTGTGCAGAAGGCGCCTTTGTGGTTTGACAAGTGGGACCGTGCTTATCTGCAGTGGTGGCCCCTAAACGTTGGGGGAAATTCCACATTCCTGCAGTTTAGGATAATCTCTCAACAGCGCGACCACTGTTGACTTACAATAAAGTGGTACTAATTTGTTTCTGTCACAGCCATGTTGGGCCGAGTCGACACCAAGCTGGTATTTGAACTTACAACCTCCTGCTTGTCAGTCAGTATTTCTATCTGCAGCGTAACAATCGTCGAGGACTTGTCCAAACATGCCAATAGAGACCGATCCTGAGAGCCACGAGGATAAATAATCTGGACACCCTTGCAAATGAGACATCCCATGTCAAACAGTTATGTAAAACATGTTCATAAATGCAATAATAGGAGATATCACTCTGGATTAGTATTTCTTGGTGGGAGCGGTGTTACAGTGGCGAGTACAGTGTGCCATGAACTCTATAAACTGAGGTTTGTTTTCGGACACGGCTAACGTCAGAGGTGAATGATATCTGAACGAGTCGCAGGCTTTTTTCTACCAGTTTGTATTGACCAGGGTGTGACCAGGGTGGTGAGGTATGGTCAAACAATCCCACAATGGTATAGGGTGGCCTTCATCCAGCAGTGTATTGACAAAATTATCTTATTGGGTAATATCTACTTATATTATTATTATTAGAATGAGAGACGCATTTTTGATAATCGAGATTTGTTTCGATGTGTAATGTTTAGTTTTTCGTGACAAAACAGATTGCGCTATGTACAATAATCCTTCTCGCTTCTTATCAGCACGCTGTGTAATCCATTGCACCATAAAGGGAGCAGTTTATTGTTTCACTATTGCCTTGTGGAAAAAAAAGTACAAGAGCTGAGTGCATAACAGCCAGGTTATTGTCGGGTGGGCTTCTTAAAGCTTCAGTAAATTCGTGATCCTGTGAGGCCTTAACACTTCCTCTTTCCGGCTTTGGTGCAAATTTGCCAGAACTCCCTCAAAGTCAAATTAAATTAAACCAACGTGTGATGTGTATATTACAGAAATATAGAAGTGTAACTTCACTGTACCACTGCTACTGCAGATGTGCAAAAACACCTTCCAAGTCTGCGGTTTACATGCAGTATCTCCATTGCTCAATGGGTTAATGGCAGTACACCTGTAGTCATGGGATCGCCCAAAGGAGTTGGTGGGGGTACACGGAGGGATCTTTTCCTTTTTACAAAAGAGGCCCTGATGGTTGCTCTTCAAAGCTGTTATTTGGGATAGCCGTGTCGAGCGCTCTCCCGCTCTCCGTCGCGACGTTTCACACCCCACGTTGGAAGCATCCTTAGGCGTTCCAACGTGAGGTAGATTAGGGAGAGTGCTCGACACGGCTTTCCCGAAGGAACAAATTTGAAGAGCAACTATGAATCGAGCCGTGAAAACCTACATCAGTTCAAAAGAGGCCCTCACAACGGTTCTATTTATGTGTTGCTAATGAATTGGGGGCACCCAGATTCTGCTACAGACCTCCACAATCCGCTGGGAGGTATTGGCATGCGGAGCTGCGTTTCTTTGCTTAGTTTGCTCCGTAGAGAGGAAACGCGTAAGAGACCACGGTTTGGGCAATGCCCCTTGCGGGTGTGAATAAGGGAAATTATCAGGAATGTCGCCTATGTTACGTTTTTTTTCCCTCGCGGGCTGTGTTACTTGTGCACCACTGCCAGCGTTGCGTCAAAGTAGTTTTTGTTTAACTCTGCTTGGACGCGAGTCATTGAGACGCACGGAGAAGTTATCAGAGGGGAGCCGTGCGCTGCAACGAGTCGACGCTGGGTACCGACCATGTGATGCGGCGTGTGACAACGTCTCCTGGCAACGCTAAGATTGCCAGTTTCACGACCTTTCAGTATATTCGAAGTAGCCTTAATAATTTATTTTATGTTGCTTTGGTTTTTTATTGTTTTTTTTTATTTCGTTGTTGACATGCCGTCCTCTTCGTGGCCCTTGTGCAGCTCTTTGTGACCCTCGGGTGAAAGGCGCTATATAAATTGATATTATTATTATTATAAGCCTTTTGTAGTGACGCGGCGTCATTCGTCTCCGATGCAACGTGGAGCGTATCGTCTCTTAGCAACGTGGAGCGTATCGTCTCTAAGCAACATGGAGGATCTCGTCTCCTAGCGACGCGGAGCATCTCTGCTCCTAGCAACGCGGAGCCTCTCCTAGCCAAGTTGGGGTGCCTCCTGGTGACTCGAAGCATCTCCTAGCGATGTGGAGCACCTCCACCAGATCAAGCGGCGCTGGGCCGAGCGCAGTTCACGCCCGAGCCGCCATGAACCCAGGGCCACGATCTCTTTGAACACGGTAGCCAAGTTTACCTGTGAAGTAACAAACAAGCATTTTGCTAACGCGCCGTAAAAAAATGTGTAGGTGGAGAGAGGTGGCGAGTAGGTGTGTGGGTGGTGAGGTCGTGGGATAAGGACTGGCTTTGCTGTGTCGAGTTGGAGAGGCGTCCGCCTCCTCTAGGTGTTGGTGGAGACGCGAGGGAGGGACCGCGACCGGAGTCGAGTTAACCATTAACGAGGCGCGCGGCTCCCGTTAGGAGTTCCTCCTCCTCCTGCCGAGTCTGCTCACCTTGGGGACCGCCTTCGAACCTGCCCCTCGGCCCTCCCGCATGGAGGAGCCCGGGGGGGGGGGGGGCGCATCAATATAGAGACTTCACCTGCACGGCCAATTGCCACCTGCCAAAGAGAGCGAGACAGACAAGCACTCACAAGCAGTCGCACCTGCACAGGCACTAACCCACGAGCCTGTGTACGCCTGGCCCTTAGAGTAGCGGTGTTTACGCATCTCTGTGTATAGATACGATTAATACAAACTCATCAATCGCCTGCCGTTCGGGTGCACGTGCTCTCTATATGTACACGAACACGCACGCGTAGGTTTCCCCCTCGTATAATGCGTCTGTCGGGGAGCGTTCTGGGTATGGAGATGGCCGACTACTGCGAGTCTCTGGACCCGGCGTACACCGCGCTGGAGTTTGACAGCGTGCACATGCTGCCGCCCGCCGCCACCAGTCACGGTAAGAGCCGGGCCGCCGCCGCTGCCGCTCACTGCCGCCGACACCAGCCAGTCAGAGACACGAGTCCTCGCGATGAAAATATTCCTAAGCTCGTGCGACGGTTCTCCCGTGCGCAGACTGAGGATAGCCGATTTGGCGATGCTGTGGTGAGAGTGGCGGTTCGCAACCGTTTGCGACTCAAGGCCCACTTGGGTCTGGCCTACACGGACCGCGAGATGATGGGTCGCGACACACCAGTCGAGAATTGGCGGGGTTAGAGCACCTCGACTGACGGTCGTGAGTTCAAATCCTCTGGTGCTGACTCGGCTTACTGGCGGGGTGAATGAATCGTGAACAACTTTTGCCGGACGGTCACCATCGGTTGTGATTTGGAGATTCTGGACCCTGCCGTGGGATCGCGGAATTTCCACCGCTGGCTCAGGATCGCCAACCGTTCCGAGCCTTCGCCGTGCTGTCCGTGCGACGCTCGCCATGAGCGAGGAGAGACTCCTTGACGGCTGCTAGCGGTGCGGACACCAAAACGCTAATGGACACCGAACTCCGGACAGCGCCAGGAGACTGGTAACACTAGTGTTATTTAATTAAGAGCGAAGGAACCAAAACAAACAGATGCATGGCCGTTCGTTATTGCCCGATGATTCCGTGTGGTGTTTGCGGGCCCTATCAATGTTTGCGCTGTTCACTGTTGTCACACATGCAGTGGTTTTACTATCAGAACAAGGATGTGTGCATGCTCCGTAAAATTGGGCCTTTTCTCACAGCGGCCGTGTCTAGGCGAGACCGGAATTTTACTATTAGCGTCATAATTATGCGAGAGAAAATAACACGTTGCAAAGCTGACGGGTGTTCTGTTAACACACCGCGACGCGGTCTATTTACGTTTAGACAGCAACTGCGTCAGGAAGGTAATGGCTGCAGCGGATTTATACTTATTTACTGCGAGGTCCACGGTTTGTGTTTTTTATATTTCCTATTGCATAGATACACATGGTAGACAATATTTGCAACCAAGGGCATGCACACCCTACATACACCCATCATTTGGCTAGCTGCCTCCAAGCTTGTCTAGTTCCTCAGCGACTGTTGAATGCGCTGGACGTAAACAGTGCTATATAAAAATAAATATAAACTATTAATTGTATTGCTCTCAGCAGCAGTAAAAATAAACCTGTTATATTATTTCAAGACCTGCTTTTTTAACATGTAAACATGCACGTAACACGTTACATAGACGTCACGTGTATCTCTATTCATTTACTTAATCGATAATTAAAAGTCTTAACATCGAATTGTATTATGAAGAGTATTTTGGTATAAAAAAAAAATATATAACACATTTGTTTCAAGAACGTGTGCACCTTTACCACGCTAAAAATCTATTTTCACGATTCACTAATGGGAATGCCTTAATGAATGCAGTGAATTCAGCCGTCAAAAGATCTCGGAATTTAAGCTAAATTATAGTGGAGTCACTCTCTCTTGTCATGATCAAGTTTTGTAACTTTTGTAAAATCTGCTCCAAAGTTAGTACACTGAGACTGCACAAAGAGGGCGATCAAATATGTTAATGATGATAAAAACGCTCCTAACAAGATCACCGTGTAGGAGGAAAACTAGCTGGAAGGTTTCCAACTACCGCAGACACAAGAATGTGCAAGAAGAACAGCCGTCGTTCATTATGTAAATCATTGGTCCACAATTGTCTATCTCTGCATCCACTGTTCGGTCACCTTCGCTTAAAATATTTTGCGGGTGATCTAAGGCCAGAGCACTGCAATGCAGCTTCTCAGGAGCTGCTAATGTATTTTTGCAAAGTGCATAGACACTGTGCTTTTTACGCATTTTTGTGTGTTGTTTCAAACAAACTGCAAGTCGGTAAACAATTTTTATTGAAACCTGTACCGGTAGATGCGCCGCGTCACTTTTGCAGTTACAAGTTATCTGAACTCATTGCCCCCGTTTCAGATAAGTGTCCGGAAAGGTCTCGGAGGCGTGAACTTTCTTGCCTGTGACCCATGGGCACCTAGCCCTACTGTTCATTCAGGTGTGAGACAAACATAGGCTAGGCATGTGACGATATCAACCGCTGCCTGGCCTCAACGGGAAAAGGCTGCTCATTTAAACTAGAGCTCTCATCACTAACTCATGTTGTCGGAGAGTTTAGCAATACAGTGCAAGCCAGCCATAGAGACATCACGATGAATTCCCAAAGTATTCTAGCCTAATAGTTTTAGCAGCCTTGAGTTGTGTTTATTAAAGTTATCTATTTGAACGTTAACTTACGTTACTTATTGTTATAGTATTTACCAACGGATGCGCCACGTGAAACTGTTGATAAAGATAGGGCCGAAGTGAGGTGTTGACAGAAGGACATCTTCCGCCTTTGTTGGAGGGAAACATTGCTGAATTGTTGTCATTATTGGCCGATTTAGCTACTGTGCAAAAATGGGCAAAGCATTATTTTCTGCCGACGCACGAATTTGGCCCCAGCTTCTTTTTTGTCATTAGGATTTCATAACACTGCATCTTTAAGGCACTAAGTTGGAAAATGTTGGCCACGATATCAGAATTCTTAACTGTCTCATATCTCCGTCTTCGCTCATATCTGTTGGGTTACATGACCTCTTGCCTGCACGGTATTCATGTTGTGGTTGAGGCGGTGAATGAGCCGAGGCAGTTGTTCGATGTGTCCCAATCCCCTCTATCTCCGACCGCCATCGCACCTATTAACCTTACCCAACGGCTTTTCTACAATGCTGTTTCTGCAAGTGCTGGAATTGATTGCGAGGTGAACCTGTAGATGGAAGGGTTATCACGTTGCCGTGTTCTTATCTGCCTTTGGGCCAACATTTCTTCTCCGCCAGTGGTCACAGATAGGGCCAGATGTAAATGTATATTTGTTTAAAGCTGCCCACATATTTGCTCAATGGCAAATACATTCACCCTGGCAATCAAGTCAAATCATTCATATCGACACGCACACAAAACAATGTATATATGTGCGAATAGAAAGGTGTTTGTATACTAAATATAGTGGGGCGTAGTAGTGTAGTGGTTAGGGCACTACACCTCAAAAATACCGACACGGGTTCGATTCTTGCTCAAAGCCAACATCGCTGACGAATATCTCAAGCGGTCTTTGGCCTCCTCTAGGTCGACTCACTCTAAATGTGTCCAGTACTTGGTGTGGCAGACTACAGGGTGTGTTGTTGGCCACCCACCCCCTCGTTTGCTGTACCGGCCTTGGTAGTTGCTCACTTACAGCACTTTCCTCAAATGTATGTTACAGTCTACATGGCGCATCTTTGTCTTTGTCATATAGATCTGCTAAAAGGCCGACATATAGTGCAATCAAACTAGATCTTCTTATATTTAAGTGTGCGTATACAAGTATGCATCAGTGTGTGCATGTTTACAAGTGTAAGGGCATGACCAGTGCATCGTGCCCATGTCGCTAGAGGCATAGAGCTTCCCTCTTTCACAATACCAAGTATGGTTTCACGGTGTACACTGTTTTGTCATCATCTGGTTGCTTATGCTTCAAGAATCCCTGCCTAGTATCAGCACACTAATGTGACACAAGCTATAAACAATCGTTTATGGTTTGTAGTATTAATTAAGCCACCGACCAAATCATATATTAATTCATTCATTGTCCAAAACCGCTTAATCCTGTACAGGGTTGCGGTGAGCTGGAGCCTATCAAATTAATTTTGTTTATTCACGTGAGAATTCTAGGAAACTGGAACATCTAATTTGTAAGGTTGACCTGGGGCATTATTCTGCCAGTCGGGGGCAATTGTTGTTGCGAATATTCCCAATAGGAACGCGCCGCGTGTCCTCATATCTCAGAGGCTAAGCCGCGTTGGGCCTCAATAGTCCTTGGATGGGTGAATACCATTTGCAATAGACGGGTGCAATAGGTATTGTGGGCAGCAGAGGCAGTGCTGCAAAATGATTGTTATTCTGTACTTGTTGCAACTCCGCCAGCCCACACGGATCAGCGTGGTGAAGTATGGTCAAGTATCCCTCACAGCCCATAAACCATATGGTGGCCCTCATTTAGCAATGAGTGCATGAACACGTGGGCTGTACATTTGTGTTTTTAATTGCAGCGTATTTCAATCAGCATTTGATGAGCACAACAAGTGGAGACCTTTAGCCATCGGTGGCACTGCAAAGGCCTTTAAGGTATTATTATCTCAACTCATTGTCAGAAATTGCTTAATCCTGTACAGGGTTGCGCTAAGCTGGAGCCTATCGCGGCAGATGCAGGGCTCAAGGCAGGGCTATACCCATGATGGGATGCCAGTCCATCACAGGGCACTGAGGGCAATTTAGTCCGCAGGCCAATTAACCCATGCAGCAGCATGTTTTTGGACTGTGGGAGAAAACCGGAGTGCCCGGCGAAAACCCACGCGGACACGGGGAGAACGTGCAAACTCCACACGAAAGGCACCCGAGCCGGGATTCCAACCCGGGACCTTCTTTCTGTGAGGCGGCAGCTCTACTCACCGCCCAGTAATAGTATCATCATCATCATTAACATCCTGTATGTAGCTGGTTCTACTCATTCCGTGGAGCCGTCAGAGGCTCTCTTGTTCGCCAGATCTCCCGGGTGATTTTATGGCGTGCGAGTACAGTCAAATCATCACCGAGCCGCACGTCACAGTCTAATAATAATACAATTTATAACGCGCACAAATTCCCGCCCAGCCGAAGCGAGACGCAGATACAGTCTCGTTTTAACGCCAGGTCGTTTCGACCCGGGAACCCAGCAGCAGCCAGCGGTTCCAAGCTCTGACGCCGGTTTGCTGTGCCCCGCGGCCTCCTGGCGTCTCACGGAGGAGCCGTGTGTCCCTCCGCGACGCACGCGTGTAGAGCGTGCATCTCGCCGCGCCCCCCGTTCGCGGCGTGCGGGCATCGTGCCTGGCACGGCTCCGTGCCGCGCCGCTCGGCTCTGCCAGCAAAGTTGTTTTTCTCTCCGAGGCGCATTTTTCGCGCAACCTCCCCAAGTGAACCAGAACCGAATGTGCGTTTCACCAAGTTTGCTGAGTAACTGGAACAAATGGCTTACGGAGCAGATTTCGTATTTTTTTTTTCTCTCTCCCTTCGTCTTTTCGGTGCTGGGTTGTTTTGTGGTTAAATCAGTTGCGCTATGTGGCTCGGTTACGGGATGGGCTAATGATTGGCGATGCGACGTTCCTCTCGCTCGACGCTCTAACCGTCCCCGCGCTTCGCCGGATGAACGCGCTAAAGGGGATCGAAGAAGAGCGACAGGGAGAGAGAGGCAGCTCCACGGCGCCGGCTGGGGTAACAGCTCGTGGGTAATGAATAAGTCGTTGCGAGTGCACTAAGGGAGGGACACCTTGTGATCGGCGAGGTCGCGGCTCGGCTTGTTCGAGGATGTTACCTCCATAAATGTGTTTGTTCGTCTTTTTATTGCTCTCCCACCCCCTAAAAAAAAAAAACGGCCTGTGCCGCTCGGCTGAATTATTTTTTGTGAAAGTGTCTCGGCGTCGTTGCAATTTCGTGGAATCCTGGCAGGGGCGGTGCGCCGTCCTGGAGGTGGCTGATGGCCCTGGTGAATGAGCAAACAGTAATGCATCACCAGCTGTCAATCTTTATCCACTGTCTTGTGAATGCGGCAACCGCTACACAAATGAGTGGATTCAGATTTACTGTGAAAGGTCAGTGAACACGGGTTGCTTGTGTGCGCCCACTTAAAAATCAACTATTATTATCGTCGGCTGTTAACTATGAGGTACACAGTTTGATGAGCGAAGGTTTCTTCAGCTGCGCTTCTTTTCATCCTCACGCACTACCATGAGTGTAGATGATCTAGCTCCTGTGCTGACGTTGAACTCAGGGGAACGTTCAGCTCTTACATTTTCAGCCTTGAGCAGTTAATACAAAGACAAAGATCCCCCCCCTGTACTCTTAACAGGGGCAAGTGCTGTCAGCGGGCACCTATGAAGTCTGACACTGTACACAAGCGCGTGGGTGACCACCACCATCACTACCAGTATCCCTGCCAGTGGGCACTGATTGATTGCAAGTGGAGTGTGACTGGGCAACGTGTTGTATCTGCAGGCTGGGAGGCATGTGGCTCTCGTTTCTTGCCTTCATTTCTCCTTGAGTTTACCAGATAAGAAAATACCGAGTACTATTATTTTTGTTTCATATTTAATAAGCACGTCTCTAAATGTAAAAATTACAAAGTACGGTTGTTGCCTCATCAAACGGAAGCCACGCTCTTCCGATGGTAACGGTGCCTCACGCGCCGCCTTGCCCCATCTGCCCGCACCTTCAGCAACCCGAATACCGGTGTCATGTGAAAACATTCAGTATTAATTGTGGAAGTGACCCAGAGTCGTGCGAAACCGCGTGTTCGTCACGAGCATCAAACAGACGTGATTACTGCTCAGCGCTGCAATTTAGTTGAATCTAGTGACAAACCCGCTTAACGCATCACCTCGCCGCTCTAGCGAGCCGGGGTGAATCACCGTGTGCGGCCACCGCCCGCGTTTGACCTCGGGCGCGTCGGCTCGGCATCGCCGTGCCGCCCGGCCGCCTCTCCGCGGGCCGCGACCGCGTCTGACGCTTCCCGTTTCCTCCCCGCAGGAGACATGACCCCCGTGGACCCCGGCAGCATAGCTGGTGCGGCAAACGGGGGCGACGCGCCGGGCGGCCTGGCGGGCGGTGGCGCTGGCACCATGTCGTTCTGCGCCATCTGCGGCGATCGCGCCACGGGGAAGCACTACGGCGCCTCCAGCTGCGACGGCTGCAAGGGATTCTTCCGGCGCAGCATCCGCAAGAATCACATGTACTCCTGCAGGTGCGTGGGCGAACCCGGTGCTCGTGTCAAGTCTAGTGCGTTGATCGCGTGCACCAGGTGCATGCCAGTGGGATTGTTTGTTCCCGTTCTCCCTCTCAACGCAATGTGCTAAACAATCTGCGAAATAATTACGCGCGTTAACATTCATTGATATTGCAAAGCAGATGAATTCTTAGGTGTTGGTTAATCATTAGTGTTGCTATTACTGCCTCATCAACTTTATCGTAATTGTGAATCGTCATTATCAACTATATAATCTTCACAAAAATCACCATCAGGTGGTGTACACATCAACAAAGTAGCGACTTGGAGGCAGGGTTGGTGAATCACACAGAGATGGAGCCAACTTGAGTGTGAGACACCCTACCTCTAGGGGCATGACATGCTGTGTCTACGAGGCTTGCCACACGTTTTCCAGTTCTTACCTCACTGGCCAAGCACCCTTAGTAGGGCCCTATAAACCCAAAACAACCCAGTGAAGGATAAGTCAATGCCAACATGTTACAGTACTCCGAAACGCACAGAGCTAAGCGTTTACAATCTCAATGCCTGGCACAGCCGGTTCCTTTATATAGCGCCTTTAACCTTGGCATGTCTCTTAAACATGGCGCGTTAATGCAGTAATTCTTAATGCCGCTATAAAGGTCTACATGAGGAAATTATAAATAAACGAATTTGGTCAACAGCAGCATTATTGAAAGAGAGAAAGTCGACAGAGCGGTGATGGCAGTCACAGTAAATATCGTCATTAACTTGATGGTAATTATCACCACGTTCACCGTGATCATCACCACCACCAGCATCGCGATCGTGATGTTTCACGTCGTAACCTCATTAGCCAATTATAAATGCTCGGCCAATGCGTTATCTTCACTTGAGGTTTAACGCGTCTCCACCGCCGCATCTCATCGCTCGCCAGGCCGCGTTTCACTCTCGCCTCTCCAAGTTCCGTATTCTCAGCAGGCCGTGAACATGCCCCAGGAATGATGATGTCAGAGTTCAAAAGGGAGTGCTTCCCGCCATAGTTTAACCCCTACAATTAAGGTCATTGTGAACAAGTTTAACGGCCATGCCTAACTACCTGCAATAAGTCATAGCTCCCCAACTACTGGTAAGGGCTCAGCTGTATTCTCTCCCTTTATTGCACGCCATGAACATTCCTGTACCGCATAGTGCTGGCGTGTTAATAAATAAATGGGCGCGTAAAAATACAGCTCTGAAGAGACAACGCCGGCTGGGATTGTGGAGCGAGCGGCGGCGGCGGCTGCGCAAGCGGCTGGCGGAAGCTGCCGTGGGAACGCGGCATTTCCACCGCTGGCTCCGCAGTCCGGCAACGGAGAGAAAGGACCGTGGTCCTCGTGGGAACGCGGAGACTGGATTGGCTGTTCAGGGCAGGTCACATGGGGAGACTGGGTTGGCTGCTCGGAACAGATTACGCGTTGAGCTGTAGAGCCACTTCAGGGAAAGAGGCGAGTACGCTTTATTGCGTACCATATACACAACCGACACCCCGTCAACATGCCACGGGCGCCGATGCACGCCGGACCCTTAAAGAACTACACTTTTCAAACACTGTAAAGAAAATATGTGGCACTGTATGCGTCACACAACCCTACAGGTCGTAAACTTTTTTCGTGTCTCAAACGAGTCGGCGTTCCCATGCTAATGATGAGCGTTAGGGGGTCGTGCTCATCTTCGGCGATGATGTGAAACCCGTTGTTCGAAATTCTGCCTCCTACTTTGAAAACGTTGGCAGGACCCTCCTGAATGCGAGTCCTTAAATCTCCGTGAGGTTTTCCTGGGTTAACAAATAGTGGTCATAAGAATCTATATACATATTCCATACACTCTAGTGTATAATGAAGCAAGTGGTTTTTTTTCCGTATGAATGTCCACACCGAGGGTATGAGCTTCAAATCCATCGGAAAAAAGCGTTACACGCTTGAAAAAAGATCGCCCGTAGTGCGGGATACTCTGCTAGCAATAACAACGGTGTGGAGCCCGTTTGCTGTGGCCACCGTGGCCCACAGGGCGTCGCGGCCGCCCTGTGCCGCCGTCCCGTGCCCATAGCGGTCCGTGTTGCGTGGCTGGCGCAGGTACAGCCGGCAGTGCGTCGTGGACAAGGACAAGCGGAACCAGTGCCGGTACTGCCGCCTCAAAAAGTGCTTCCGTGCCGGGATGAAAAAAGAAGGTACGGAACTGCCCGCGCACTTCTCCCGCTGCTCTTCGACGCGACTGTCCGAGGCGCGCACACACTCGGGGTGCACGCATCGCCATCCTACGGGGGGCACCGTCAGGCTGGGCGGGCGAACGGCGGCGCGCTGTGACCTGCAATCAGCCCGTTTCCTGTCCGGGGTTGGTTGAACAGGCACCGCTTGGTTAGAATTCACTGGTGGTTCTCCTGAATTCAGGCTAGCCCCTGCCATGTCAATGTGGAATTTGCACCACTGGAAGGTTTAATGTGGGTGGCAGTGCAGTGTGTCGGGCTCAACTCTGGGAGTTAGCTATCCGTTATTGAATTAGGCTTCCATGTGCCGTGAACATGAGCAATCCTGTGATATTGACATCACAAGGGCAGTGTGCAAACACATGTCTTCCACCTAAACGCCCAGTTTTATGCTATTCACTAAACCTCTGCTAAATATAATTTAGGCTCTATTAAAGACAAACCCATCCTTGTACTAATTAGACGCCTGTACGTTGTGATGTAATCCAATCAGCGCCGCAGCAGCACGATGGGTTTTGCGTTTCTGCTCTTTCGCACGCAACAGCGCTGCCGACGTCTCGCTTGAGTTGCTGCCGCTGCTTGAGCAGCGCACCGCGCGAGTTAAACATTCGCGAAAGATCTGACACGGCGCTTCTTCCAACCTCGGGCTCTCCGCTCGAGACCCCCCTGGGGGCAGGGCGAGCGGGGCGGATAGCGTCGCCGGGTGAAGCAACGCTCTCCCTGCAGCTCCGCCCTGCCGCTCGTGTTCTCGGCCACGGGCGATAAAGCGAGACCCTTAACGGGCGCCGAGATAGCGCTGCGGGTCCCTTCTTATCGCCTCCATGTTTGGTGGAATCGGGAGAGTTTGCGCGGCTCGTTGCTTATCGCCTACGAGCTTGTTGGCTCGGATAAAGCGTAAGGATGCGTGATAAGTGGGGTTGAAAACACCCCCGTGACACCTTGCACGCTCCCGGACTGATCACGGTTTTCACGATCGCAACGTCCCTGATTTAGCGGCGGCGATCAGAGAGCGGGCTTGTGCGACTCGGATTCCAACCGGCGGGATAATGTGACGGGCGGCGTAGGGCAGGGACGTTGGTGCAGGCCGAGATGGGCGCCGCGATCGGCTCTGCCCTGTGTGCGCAGAGCGATTTCAGAAGTGGATATTGCCTTATTTCAGCTTAGACGTTGGTGAGCTTGTTTTTTTAACCTTGAAAATGTACTGATGTAGGTTCCAGAACGCCTGACGATGCCTCCAGCGTGGGAGGCGAAATGTCGCGACGGGCGAGAGAAGGAGCACTGGACACGGCTGCTTTGAGAATGTTCTCTCTAAATTTGATGGGCAATAATTGAAAATAAAAATACGATTTTTTTTTTTACATTTGCTAGAAAACATAAAAGACAGTTAAAATGGCACAATATATGGAAATGGAATTTGACACTCAGCTTCTTTACCTATAGTGTGGAGGTCAACGGCCTGTGTGATACCGGTAATGGGAGCAGTCAGATTAGGTCAGTACTGACCACCAACATTTCATAAACATTTAATCAAGGCCCTGTCACAAGTTTGACTTGATTTAATAAATCATAAACATTAATACAAGTGTCATGCTGGATGGCATTGTCGTTAGCAAACTCAACTTACAAGTCTTCAGTCAGACAGTCAACTTAGCCAATTTGGCCCTATGGGTTGGATAAAGCGGGTAATACTTTTGGGGAAGTCAACAGTGGGTGTCGTGTGGAGGGAATGTGGAATATCTTCCCCCGTCTCAGGACCATCACCAGCGCACACCGAGAGACTCTTCGGTTTTGATACGAATACAACGCGTGCGCTATTTTTTTAAAACTAAACAATCATTCCGGGCCATCGATGAATGCGTCACATTAACGCTTTATACCTCGGCTCTAGAAAACATTGCAAAATTCAGATTGTAACTTAACGGCGCTGGCGGCAGCGGCCAGAAAAACCCCCAAATTCCGCCGGCTTATCTGCGGCGGCACGCAAGACCCCGCAGGGAGCGGAGGGGGAGCGCGGAGCAGGGAGAGGCGCGAAACGGAGAAATCTGTTGGCGTCCTCGGCGCCATAACGAGAGGCAATGAAAAGCACGGCGCGTTAATGTTTTGCGGCGCCCGATGACTGTACTTATCGATACGGCGTGACACGGGCTGATAAAGGCCGCGCAGCCTTGAGTTACTGCTTTACTGCTGCGGCGGTGACGTGCGCGCCACGCGAAAAACAAGTCGCGCGTCGACTTGTTTCTGCCTGGGTGGGTTTTTTAAAGTCTCGTTGTAGTTCGTTCCCCCTGCTGTTTCTGTCACCTTTAAATTGGCCCGTTTTAGCGACCCGGCGATTCACCGATTAAAATAATTTGTTGTGATCGTGACACGTCCGTTGAACTACGTGTGTAAAGAATGGAGTACCTGTGATGTATGCAAATCGTGTGTAAATACAGTACATTATATTGTGAGATTCAGGCTAATGTGACGAACATTTCTGTCGAAATAAGACAAAAAAAATCTACGCGTAAATTAGGCCAAATTTATCGTTCAATCAAATTGCAATCCTGAAATGTGACAATTAATTGAATTGTTTGGCCGGTTAAAGCGGCACTTAGAAAATTCAGGGCCGATGTAAAACTCACCCACCCTTCCCACCCGTGCACCCGATTCCCCCCGTTTGCCGTCACCTCCCAAACCGGTGCAGCAGTACAAAACGAGCGAGACAGGATCAGCACTCGGCGCAACAGCCAGGACGACGCCACGTCGCCCTCCATCAACACGTTCGTGCAGGCCGAGTCCCTGTCTCGACAGGTGAGGCCGCGGGGCCGCCGCAGCAGCCTGAAACACTCCCTCCGTGCGGCCCGTTCGGTCCGCACGGCGCCCCGGCTCCTTACCGGATGCCCGAACCACCTCAGCTGGCTGCTCTCAATCCGAAGACCGTTCTTACGTCACTAACGCTGCCCGCGTGCGTGCGGGCGCGTGCAGTTCATGCCGCCGATGGTGGGCGGCACGGGGGACCTGAGCCTCAAGCAGGTGGCCAGCATCCAGGACATCTGCGAGTCCATCAAGCAGCAGCTGCTGGTGCTTGTCGAGTGGGCCAAGTACCTGCCCGTGTTCTGTGAGCTGCTGCTGGACGACCAGGTGGGTGATGCACCAGGATCAGTCTGTTTGATCGGCCATGCGCACTCCTTCCATCCCCCCCCCCCCAATATATGGAAACTCTACGTATGGAGATTCTCGATAACCGAAACGGGTAATTACGGACTGGATTTCGATATAGGGAAGTAAAATTCGCGATGACAGAATTTTTTTGTCTCAAAAATGTACAATGCTGTACCTTTAAAACACGCGCCGTGCGTTTGGATAATTAAATTCCATATAAGGAAATTCCCTTTATAGATTATAAGAAACGTATATCAAGGGATGACCGTCAATGCAGCTTGTAGGCCTACTTACTGTCTGTCTGCTGTCTATAGATATTGCAGACTGTCTGTGCTGTTAGTCTCTCTGCTATGTGTCCGTACCGATTTGTCTGTCCTCTCTCTCTCCTGTTTGTCCGTATATATCCGCGTTATCATTGTTCCTAAGATTACATGAACGTTCATTCGTAAAGTATGTGCAACCGTCATGCATCGCGAGCTACACGTGCTCCCAGTCGAGCGACCTGCGAGCAGCACTTTGTCAAATTTCCACCGCGACACGGCACACACAGCCGGCTTTCCGCTGTTACTCAGACGACATTGTGGGCCGCACACTCGCTCGCGGTACGAACCGGGGCGGCCTTGCAACAACTCGCGGCCCTGTAAGACGGGCGGCGATCGCTTGTGACACGACGCGCGCTCCCCTCTGCCGGAGTGGCGCAGGTGGCACTGCTGAGGGCGCACGCGGGCGAGCACCTCCTGCTCGGCGTCGCCAAGCGCTCCATGACCTACAAGGACGTCCTGCTGCTGGGTACGTCCCGGCGCCACGCGCCCAGCGTTTGCGCGAGAAGAGGGTCGCGCGTCGAGGTCTCGCTGCCGTTCGTTCGTTTCCACGTCTCCGCCGATGAGCGGTGTCCGGTGGCAACTTGCTTGAACGTGTGTTGGTTTGTTTGTTACGCGGTTTCTGTGTCGCTCTGTCTCTCTGCCTGCTTGTCTGTGTTCCTGTCTGTATGCTGGCTGCCGGTTTGTCGTTGTCCCTGTCAGCTGGCCCCTGTCTGTTTGACTGCTTGCCTGCATACCTCCCTGCCTGCCAGCTTGCCTCTATGACCGTCTGTCTGTCACTCCACCCGTTTGTCCATTTGTCTGTGTTTCTGTCTGTCGGTTGGCCTGCCCGTCTCTCTCTGCGTCAGCTGGTCTGTCTGTCTGTCCCCCATTTAAAATTGAGCACGACGGTAGCAAGAGCAATCGACACGACAAATTAACGGGGGCAAAGCCAACACGACGCGCCCGCGCTCACGCGCCAGTGCGACGCAAGCGGTCGGAGCGGCGCGGCGAAACGATCGACGCGCGATCGACTCGGCCGGTGAGCGGTCGGGCGAGCCGACGCACGAACGCACGGCTAACCGGCGTCGCTGGTGGTGGTGTGTGCGTGTGGCACGGCAGGCGACGGGCACATCCTGGCGCGCTCGTGCCCCGAGGCGGACGTGGGCCGCGTGGCGTGCCGCGTCCTGGACGAGCTGGTCATGCCCTTCCAGGAGCTGCAGATCGACGACAACGAGTTTGCGTGCCTCAAGGCCGTCGTGTTCTTCGACCCCGGTGAGCCGGCGCGTCCGTGGACGGTCGACGCGCAGCTCGAGCGATCACGATCCCGGCGCTCGTTCGTTCGCTCCGGTCACCTGTCCGTGACCAGGCGTGGAATTTGCGCGCGCTGTAAATTGTACGATTATTCTCTGACCTAGATCTTTAAACTCCGACCCTAGCAACTCCATTGTCACCCGGCTGCTTGTGGGTTTCCTCTCGCTCGGCGTGCGTGCAATGAGTGCAAATTAGTAATGATAACAAGAGCAGGAAATGAAGATGTCTCCGTTGTCTGCGTGTGTTGTTAGGGGCAGCCCTCTATTAGCGGTGGAATGCTGATCAATCTCATTTTGCATTTCCTCGTGTCGTTTTAATTCCATCGCGCGGCCGACCGATTCGACTTCGGAAGCGGTGATTAATGACGGCGTGAACTTCTGATTGCGAGTCAGTCGCTCTCTCGGCCGCTCAACGCACAAAACAATTACTCGGTGGCGTGAGCGCTGGTGTGAGACGAGTCCGCGCCGCACCGCGGTTTGAACCCTCAACCTTCCAGTGACGAACCGCGACCCCCTCGCTCCTCAAAGACAAAGATCCCCCGCATAGCCTTAACAGACTCTGGGGTCAAGTGCCGTTAGCGAGCACCTATGAAGGTCGACACGGCGCACGAGGAGGCGGGTGACCAACACCACGCTCGGCCGCCTTTGTCTCCTTAGCGGCAATGTTTACACGCCGCACTAGGCTTACTCATTTGAGGCTGAGTCGACCTAGGGGAGGCCCGGGACCGGTTCAGAAAACCGTCACTGTTTTTGGCCGCGAGCGAGATTCGAACTCTGGTCGCCAGGTTTGTGGCCCGGAGCGCTGACCACCGCGCTCGCCCCTCGTCCCCCCGCTTCCCCGCGTCCACCCTGCAGACGCCAAGGGCCTGCGGGACCCCGAGCGGATCCGCACGGTGCGCTTCCAGGCGCAGCTCAGCCTCGAGGACTACGTGACGGACCGGCAGTACGAGTCGCGCGGCCGCTTCGGCCAGCTGCTGCTGCTGCTGCCCACGCTGCAGAGCCTCGCCTGGCAGATGATCGAGCAGATCCAGCTGGCGCGGCTGCTGGGCGCCGTGCGCGTCGACAGCCTGCTGCAGGAGATGCTCCTCGGAGGTGACGAGCGGCTGCGAGCGTAACGCGGATCCCCCCCCTCCCAGCTTGGTCGTGTGGCCTTAGCAGACTTGCGGGCGCAGCGAGTGATGTTAGCGAGCGGCCTGTGGAGGCCGGCGGCCGCGGGTGGTCGGCTCCATTCGATGTTTAAACGTCGCACCGCGTACTGATTTGATGCGGAGGAGAGTTACGCGAGGCCCAGGACTGGGTCGGATAATCGTTGTGTTGGCCGCGAACGGGGACTGAACTCGGGTCATCGGGTTTGCAGCACAGTGCGCTAACCGTTGCGCTAGCACACAGGAGCGCTCACGTTTGCTTGCGCGCGCACGCGACGTTCAGTGCGTACTGCATATCACGTGCGTACTGCGTTCCGGACTTACCGTCCAGAGGGCCAGGCGGCCCGTGAGCAAGAACACATTGGGAAAACACAACCAAAGTATGCTCATGTATATTGACCCCGAACGGTCCGCGGCGGGCGCACGGTGAATGTTGGCACGCTCGTGCCGACCTGGTTTCGCGAGCCGGGCCTCCTCCTTCTCCACCGCAACGGTTAAACTGGGCGACCTCGCCTGTGCCCTGCTGACAAACTTGCCCCCCGGTGCCCTGCGACGGACTGGCGTGCCATCCTGCGTATAGCCCTGCCTTGCGCCCTGTGTCTGTCCGGATAGTCTGCGGCTCACCGCGACCCCTGTACAGGATGAAGCGGTTTCCGACAATGAGATGAGACGTTTGCGACTGTGTCCCCGCGCGCGCGCGCGCAGGGGCGGCCAACGAGCTGCAGCACCCGCACGTGCAGCACCCGTCGTCGCACCTCAACCCCGAGCACATGGGCGGCCAGGTGATCATGAGCACCGCCCTGCCGCACGGACTCATGCCCAACGGACAAGTCTGTGAGTGGAGCACGCCGCACGCCGCACGCCGCACACCGCACGCGCTTCACCTGCACCGCATCACAAGACAAAGGCAAAGATCCCCCGTATAGCCTCTTAACAGACTGTAGGGGCAAGCGCCGTTAGCGAGTAGCACCTATTAAGGTCGACACGACCCACGAGGGGGTGGGTGACCGGCACCACGCCCGGCCGCCTAAGTCTCCTGAGTGGCGATGTTTACACACCGCACGAGGTACTCATTTGAGGCTGAGTCGACCGAGGTGAGGCGCAGGACCGGTTCAGAAAAAAGTCACTGGTGTTGGTGACCGTGGGAGGGTTTCGAACTCGCGTCGCGAGGTTTGTAGTCCAGCGCGCTAACCACTGAGCTACCGCTTCCAAAAAAGCCACACACAGACACACCTACACACACACACACAGACCGCCTCACCTGCAGCGCATCACACGCACCGCTTCACCTGCACCGCATACATATTGCGGGTCCTTTGATCGTTCCTCGCCCCGATGGTCATTGTCCTTTGGTGGGATTGATGTTGCCGACCGTGTATCCAATGTATTATTTTACACCAGCGGTCTCCAAACCCTTTAAAACACAAGATTATGGATCTTTGGATTCTGATTCGATTCCCGCACCGGTCACAGAATGACTCCCAAATCGATTCGCCCTTTAATATACGTCTACACTGCATGGTGTCACGACTGCACGTGCGACTCATTCCACCTAAGCTCACACCGGCTGTATGTAGATCGACTGGTTGGAGACCACTGATATACACCTATACACAATTATGCTGTGATTATATACATATGTAAAGACAGAGATCCCCCTTATAGCCCTAACAGGCTGTTGGGGTAAGTGTTGTTAGTGGGCCAGCAGAGTGCATGAGGGTGTGGGTGGCCAGCATCACGCCCGGCCACCTTGGTTTCCCGAGTGGCAATGTTTACATCCTGCACCCGGTACTAATTTGAGGCCGAGGTGACCTGGGACAGGCCCAGCACCGGTTCAGATACCGGTCGCGGGAGTTGACCCTGCGCAGGAATCATACTCTGGTTGCCGAGTTCAATCCCCACATACATCATCCATCCATCCATTGTCAGAAACCGCTTAATCCTACACAGGGCGCAAGGCAGGGCCAAACCCACGATGGGACGC
>JAZEWU010000022.1:7118858-7131640 GCA_036362915.1 Geotria australis | reverse complement strand
ACTCGGCTCAGCTCCTCACAGGGATCTCCCCGTGCTCTCAATCACTGAACATTTAGAAAAATAAATACGTGGGGGAACCGGGATTTGAACCCAAGACCTCACAGTGGAGAGCACAGCACTCATCCCACTGAACCACAGCGCCACTGTGTACACTGAGCGTCCGGAACCCGCTCATAAAGTCTCCCTGGTGTCCGTGACATTGACAGAGATTTCCATAGACAACAGATTATGTTCAGTCTCTTAAACTCTTCCATCCATTTTCAAAAATATACATTCAATATACATTCACGGACCTGGATTCGAGCCCAGGGCTCCCAATTGGAAAACAATGGGTTTCACCCACCAAGCTACGCAGCCACTCAATGTGCGCCAGGTCTGGAGCTGTGAAATACACCTCGCAGGTGTCGGTGACATTGCAGGAGACTATCCATCCATTTTCATCCATCCATCCATTTTCAGAAACCGATTAATCCTCTACAGGGTCGCGGTGAGACGCCAGTCCATCGCCGGGCATTGAAGGAGACTGAACATCTCGCAGCGCCTCTACCAGCACTACCAGATACTCTGCCTGCCCTAATACACAATCATTCAAGTGGCCACACGTTCCCGACTCTGTCTCGAAGGAGCCTTGAGCAGACTGGATGAACAACATCCCGTGTGTAAGCACATCACCGTGGAAGCTACACGCCAAACGGACCAGAGGTCACCGCTACAAACTCTCCGAACAGATAGACCCGTGACGCTTGAGAAATCCCAACTTCACATGTTAAATAACGCGTCTAACGCAAAAAAAAAACACAGCACAACCAACGCAGTTCCTGAGGAACTGCGCTGCGGCCCATCTCGGCTTGACTATTGACCTAACCCCTGCACATCTGAGCGAGTGACCGGGCGATTAGTTTGAGCTCACGCCGACAAAGCGGTAATGGGGAGATAGACACCCGCGGTCCGGTTTCGCCCTGATTGGGCCTCATCAGCACGGTGTAAGGCCCGATACTCACCGCTGCCAGGGCGGCCTCTGAAAACACGCAGAGTCCATGCTTCCACGGAACGATGTGATTTCTGTCTCTGCTACTTATCCGGTTCTGTAACCGGTTTAGGGAACCGGTCGCTCGGGTACTGGAGGGAGGAGGCGGCGGTTGCAATCACGACGCAACTTTAGGATCGTTTGTTTATACACGCCTGCGATGGAATGGCGTCCGATCGTGGGTATAGCCCTGCCTTGCTCGCTGTGTCTGCCGGGATAGGCTCCAGCTCACCGCGACCCTGTACGGGTTGAAGCGGTTTCATCCCGTACAAAGCTCTTAATAGGCAGTTAGAAATTCAACACAATCTTGGGGCTTGAGCACAACACGCTGCCCTTTCCCTCTTAAACCTCACCTTCGGAACACAGCGAATAGCACAACTAGCAGACACCTCAACGCAGACCGCTGAGGCAGCTCATAGGGAGAGAACTCTACCATATAGTCTGCAGTCCCTTCCATAGCTGACCGGTTGCATAATTTGTTGCTGGAATTAAATATCAGAATACAAGTCTGATCAGAAATGATTGACAGCAGACGTACTGAACCAACAGTTTACATTTAATGAATGGCTTTCACGTTCCTATTAAACACTGCTTTCTACACTTGTTTCCCCCCCCCCCCAGAAAGAGTGGTAAATAGCATTTTAGATATTTACAGGAAATTTATGAACAGAACATTTTAATCCAATTATCCTACATAAGCAAAGGCACCCATAATTCATAATAGTTTTAAAAGGTATTTAAACAGCAAGTACAATCCAGATGTACCCTAAAAGCAAATATGCATATCATCCCAGTCTCCAGTATAGGAATTTATAGCATGCAAAACAATGGTCTAATTTTGTACATGATGTAAAGCGTTTACAAAATGCATACTTCCTTCGTTTTCGACGGATAGTGATTTTCACAAACTGACAATGTTTTAAGTAAAACGTTCCATTCCTCACTCTACCAAACATCAAGTCATGAGCTTGCAGGCCGATATACTCTGCACATCCCACAAGCGTATGCTCTCAACAAATAACACAAACTCCTGACAAAAACAGAAATAAAGTGACTATTTTACAGATTTGCGATTGAAATCTTCTGGTTAGCAACATAAAACGAGAAAGTGATACACTTGTTTCAAGTCCATCCAATGCATGTATTAAATTCAAGCTGCAGAGGTGTAAAAGGAGCATTATCTTTATCACAAAGCCACAAGGCTTTAACAAGTAGCTCACTCTGCTTCCTTTGCTGCTCATGGATGCAAGGCACAAGCACAGTACACACCTTGGCTAAATCTAACATCGCACACTGTATACATGGTTTAAGCATGATTATCAGTCACATACACAAACTCTGCCAGAAACAAAAAAAAAAGCACAAAGTGGGAATGTAAAATATGATTCACATTTTCCAAATATGTAACTTTCAGAGAATCTAAACTATAACAAATGGCATTAACTTTAAGAATATTTCACCAATACAGTATACAATACAAGGATACAAAGTTACCGACATTATTTTAAAAAATGAAGTTTCTGCCATCTGCTCATGTTACCAGGCACATCATTGAATGAAACTGGTCAAAGGTAATCAGCATTACTTGATTAATTCATTCTCAGTACATGCTCAATCCTGTAGAGGGTTGCGTTGATCTTCTTCTTTGCGATTCTTCGAAGCGCAATGGTTAAACTACAGTTTCCCATTTATTTACACAGTTCTTTGCATTTTTATTGAACTCTGCAAGGTCTTGATCTCGGAGCCTATCTCGGCAGACAGAGCGCAAGGCAGTATTACAGGGCACCAGGGGCAATTTAGTCAGGCGAATTACCTAGGCAGCAGCATGTCTTTGGATTGTGGGAGGAATCCAGAGAACCCAGCGAAATCCCAAGCGGGCACAGGGACAAAACATGCCAACTCCATATAGAACGGCAGCCACGCTGGGAATCGAACCCAGGTGTTTTCTATGAGGCAGCACTGCTCCTAACTGCGCCACCATGCAGCCCTGTAATCTACATTAAATTTAAGTCATTTGTTTTTTTACTAGTGCAACCTAACCTATTTTTTTTTAAGAAATCATGTTTAAATATCCTTGACAGTGAAGGATAAGAACTTTATAAAAATGTATACACAGTGATTAACTAAATAATTGGCAAAATGTACTTACAAGGCAATCTAAGTATGTCTTCATCAATTAGGCCTTCATATATATAATTGTTAGAGCTACTTTAAGTATTTAAAAAAAGGGTAAATGTCGAAAATCCCATGGTGGCCATTGCTACAAATCTAGTTTTACGGTTTTAAAGGGGGAGGATTGGCAGCAATAATTGTTACCAATTCATAAACGTGGCGGTAAAAACACTATGCAGTAAATTTAAACTCAACAGCAGAAAACATCAACGTTGATAGCCCAACAGCTCATTCATTAAAGACGGTGGAGTGTGCAAAGCTTTCATTGACAATTGGCAAAGTTCATACATAATGTACTTTCAGACTTTATGTGCTTTTGAATGTGATTTTAGGAGTTGGATCGTGTGGGTATGTCAAGTAAAGCAATGCAACCTCCACCACCGAACAAAAATCATTACCTGGACAAATGTTTTTAGCGCAAGGAAACTTGAAAATGATCAAGTTATACATTAGACATTTTCACCAAATTCTGAAAGGTCCATTGTAAGTGGGGCAAATGGCTCAACATTTTCACTACAATTATTTAATGAGCTTAAGTTAATGCTTTCAACGACTGAATGCAACGGCGGCTTGATGGTGCCACGTGGAGAATGGTTACACCACTATGACACCCAAAAAATTGAGCCACTAACAAGCTTACATCGCATGCACCACGCTCGCAAATGTCTTTATCTGGCATGATCTGCAAACTCAGTGTCTACTATTGGGACAACATGTAGCACCGATTTCCCTTCCGGCCAGGGAAATAGGTTGTTGTAGTTTGACGTCGTTTGTGTTCAATATTTGCACTTCGTCACTGCACAACACGTTCGCTGGCTACGTCCTGCAGCCGGCGGAGCCACACACTCTCATCCGGCCGTGGCCGCTTGGCTGGGGAGTCCGGCCCGTCGTCCAGTGGCAGAGACCGCTTGCGAGCGGCGGCAGCAGCTGCAGCACCACTCTCGCCACAGCTTATCATGGAATTGATCTGGCGCAGGCTCTGGGGGCACACACAGAGGTGTGTGTGTGTGTGTGAGAGAGAGAGAGAGCATGCAGGGTTTGAATGGTGGTACATGCATATAAATACAGAGCTTTTTGGAAACAAAGGTTGGTGGACAGCATTTGGGACTCGTATATTTTCTGGACTGGTAGGTTGTCAGCAGGGGTGAAATTGGAGAAAAAAAATCACTCTGGGAACGAACCATGGTCTGCCTCCCCTTAAGATGGTCTAGGGGTCCTCCCACTTCTGAGATGTAAAATAACCATCCAAATTTAAGAGCATGAAAGCCTAATCCGTTCCCTCTGAGATTTTAACTATAGAATTCCACCTCTGGTTGTCAGAGATGTTAGTACATCTACACAGACCTTTTGAGCATTATTCCCTTGCATGCTTGAGTTTTCTCCAGTATACTTCGGTGCAATTCCACATGGGGGGAAAAAAATATTGAACAAGGAATTTGCCAAAAAGCCAATGAAGGACGCGTCTGAAAAATATTGAAACTTAGTTTGAAGTTTTATTAATGAGAAATAATATATTAACATAACAGGGACGCTGATTATTATAGCAATCTAGAGATTGTTTAATATGAATGCAGTGACATCACAAGTGTCATTTAGTCTTTCATTTCTAATTTAATCTTATGTCAGACAGCTTGCAAGAAACAGCTTATGTTCTTATCTAGAAGAACCTATATATATATATTTTTAGGGGCTTGTATGCTGCTTCACCACCATCCTAAACCATACAATATAGACTGCTATGGGGCTACATAGTCAGCAACAGAAGTTAGTATTGTCCAGCGTGGTAAAGTCAAACAACTCAAATGGTGTGGGGAGGCTGTCATCTAGCGCATCTAGCAGTGAATTTACAAATTACTAATTACGTGCTATTTACTCATGCTGGCATGTGACTTATGAGTATGACGCCTTAAGTACAAGACCATGTAAGTGCTCGCCTCACCCTTGAGGGGCTCTGGTTGAAGCAGTAGAGCAAACGGCTGCGTGGCGAGAAGGGCACGCCATTCTTGTGCGGCGACACGTAGATAGGGTGCATGTGGGACACGCGGCGTGGCGAGCAAGGGTGCGTCCGCAGTAGAGGCAACGGCGACAAGGGTGGCACCTCCTTCTGCATCGTGCACCAGACAGGGGGGGGTGGGCAACACTGAGCAACACAAGTAGTGCCGATTTAATGTGAATGTCGATTTAATACAATGAAACAACGCACTAGGGGATTGTTTTCATCCGATGGAGCATTTGGGAGATACAGAATGTGATGGACAGACCACTTGCGAATTTTACATATACAGTGGTCCCTTGAATACGATGGCCTCACAATACAATGAAAATCACTTTACGATATGCGCTCGATAAGAACATTAATATTACATTACAATCAAATTTTACGTTACGATACGTATTATAATATGGCTGCGCGTGAGTGGCATGGCAGCCAATCGGCGATGCAAACGCATCACGTCTGGGTAGCTTCTCAGCCAATAGCGGCACTTCAAAGGTCTTGGAACGAATTACCATAAAACAATGTACAGTATTATTGGTCTCAGTTTAAGATGGTTTCACATTACCATGCGTACTCTGGAATGAATTAAAATCCTAAAGCGTGGCACCGCTGTACATCATAATGAAACATCCAGTGGGATCAGTGCATGACAAGTGTAGGAGAGACTCACGGCAGTCTCCAGGCTGCTGCCCGTGTACTTGAGCGCAAAGGTGCGGATACAAGAAATGTAGGTTTGGTTGTAGAACTGGATGAGGTCACCCCTCTCCTCTTCCTCCTCATCCTCGTTGTCGGGGTGGCAGCTTGAGCCCAGCAGGCGCGTGGGGGTGGGTGGGGCGCTGCTCGGGTGAGGCACGGGCAGGGTGCTGCTGGATCGCATGCTTGGGGGGCTCGACTCGCGCTCCCCTGCGTACAGCAATGCACCACCAACTGCCGCCGTCAGGACTCAACAAATATTTATAATGATTTGTTGCCCCATCGATGACCATGATCCAGGGTCTTGATTTGATCCAAGAATGAATTATTTTAATATGCAATGTTTACTCTTGCATTTGAATAAATTATATGTTATAACTAGTTTGTACGGTTTTGTTCACTTCATTATCTCAAATGTAAAATCACATTATTTGCACACGTTTATGGAAATAATCATAGTACAGAGCCATGCCTAATACACGGCCATGCTAAATCTTCTCAGTTACGGTACTGGCTGTGCTTGCGAACCAAGAGAAAGGGATGAGTAAAATAAACAAAGCCTGTGCTTTCACCTCGATCTCGTGCCTCCGTGCTGCCCTCACTGCTGCCGGAGTTCCTCCTGCGTCTGCGGCCTCTGAGAAGGACGCTGCGGTAAACCTGTGGGCAGAGACATACCGCGGCCTATCATCTCACCAATACTTTAAGTGATATTAGTGCACCAGTGGAGATTTATTCCCTAAGGCCAACGTAAACCCTAAGCGACTGTGTTGGCAACAGTGGATAACTACGGAGTGAAAACTCATAACCAATGTTGTCTAAGGCCATTATTGTTTTTGGCCAGTGAACGATCATTTTCACGAATTGCCAGTACTGGAACCGGTAGCCTACAACAGATTTTATTGTTGAAAGTAGGTGTTAATATTAACGAGTTGTTTTTGGACAACACTTGCCAGAAGCCATACTAAACGCATTCACACAAAACCACACTTACCACTACGATTTTGGCAAAGAGAATTTTGGATTAATTTCACAAGCACAATAGGGCACGGAGGAGACTCACATTACTGTTGGCCTGGGGCTGGCTCCGATACCACTTCATGATGTCCTGGAAAGAGCGCTCCGACTTCGTCACCTGAGCGAATCAGAAGCAGCAGCGTTACTCAGGGATGTCAAATCACGTATGGTACAAGAAATTGCTGCAATCTCACACTCTCCATCAGTAGTAACAGAGGACTATATAGTTGATCACACATTGCCAGCAGTAGTAATGGATGTTGTGATGTTGACAGTAAGTTGGAAATTCGACTTCTTAAAAAAATAAACGGCCTTAGTTTGGCTCTTTTTGTTATGAACATTTCCGTAGGATCTAAGAATGCCAAAGTCAGGCTGAATTAGATAGCTAGTGGAAATAACGGCTGTAAATCACCAGTCTTGGATATAATATTTTAAGGTTTAAACAAATTATGAGAATGCCTGATTCATGGTAGGAAAGTTACAATTTAAATTCTTATCCGGGGAGATTAAAGTATTACTTTTTTGGAAGTAACCAGTTGGTATCCTATAGAGTGAATGGCCCCACAAACAAGATAATTACCACCCCACTGCTTGTAGGACCATGAAACCACGCTAGAGCACATTTAAGTCACAATAAATGAAACACATTGCCTCTACAAATGACTTCACTGATAGTACGTTTTCACAAAATACGGACGCAAATAAACTATTGGCTAAACATAAATCTAGCCTTTTGAATTGACTTGAGCTCGACCAAACAGGGGCTAGCAATGCATGAGTGTTTGCGTATTACCTTACCTTGGCCATGACATAGATGGCGCACATGAGCAGTTGATCAAGGTGCCGGTCAGCCATGAGGTCAGTGCAGTGCACAAGCGAGTACTCGAAGCAAGTCCACACTTTGCTGCGCAGCTCCGGCGACATATCCAGCTTCTGGCAGAGGTCGCGAAGCCGCACGCTCGCCAGGTGATATACCTGCCAACCCATGTGCACACGGCAGCAAAAGCAATACGCACAACAGAAGTGCACCATTATTGTTAATACTACGTTGTCTGCGCTCTACTACCCAACCTCTGCAGCTCAAAAGACCTTTCAGAGTTCAATAGGACACTTCTGTACTAAAGTAGACATTCAGATAGATGGAAATGTTGGCGACAGCAGGGAAAACAAACCTTGCGAAAGAAGAGAGCGAGGGAGCCGGTGCGCTTGGGTCTTATCATGACGGTGCTGCCCCCTGCAGGAGCTACCTCCCCATCAACCGCCACTGCCGACACCGGGCACAGGGTGGGGCCTTCCTTACGGCGGGCGGGTAGGGGCTGCGACAGCACATGTGTGGCCTGGAGTGCTGACTGGTGCCCGCCAGCCATGTTCACCGTCACTGGCACGAATGTGATGGTGCCACTCTCACTAGCTATACCTGCATGCCCAACGGGAAGAACAACGATAATTACCGACTGGCAAATTACCTTGACTTTCACACCAAACATTTTTTGCAATTGGTTTAGCCAAGTGTGGTATGTGCGCTTTCGGCTCCAGCGATTTTAGAGTTACAGTTGGTGGACTGTGCAGAATCGTGGAACAGACACACTGAGCTGATAAAGAGGCCAGATGATGCCAGTATAGGAATGAGTGTCTATGTGGAGCTTTGAGTATTGATATATCATCCGAGTGCCCAATCACAACACCAGCTAGGATTTATTTTACGTTCAAATGCAAATTTGTGCGAGACACGTGAATGCAAAGGTCCTCACCTCGAACAGGAATGGTGACCGACTGGCCATTAGTTGCGGTGACGGTGGCCGTGGCTACAGTGAGCATGGTGTGCCCAGGCAGTTGCGGCACACTCAACAGTCGCCGCTGCCCCAGCACCGTCGGCGCCGCCAAACCGTCGGCAACTGCCGAGGACGGGGCGGCGGTGGCAGCAGCGGAGGAAGATGGAGACGTCGAGGAGGCAATGGGCACCATTGCCGATGAGTCTGTGAACAGCTTGCGGCGAGCGGTGCCAGCGGCCGGGGAGCTGTATCGGTCGTGCGCCGAGAACGGGGACTGTGGTGCATCACCTGCAACCGTACAAAACCGTTTGATATAAAGGGACATCAGCGATGACGACAAAGGGCAAACGGTATTCAAGGGGCTTATAGGTGTAACGCGTAGCATTTGCCACACTCATTTGAAACCTTAGTTAATCCATTCATTCATTGTCATAAACCGCTTAATCCAGTACAGGGTATGGTGAGCTTGAGCCTATCCAGGCAGACACAGGGTGCAAGGCAGGGTTATACCAAGGATGGGACCCCAGTCCACCACAGGGCACCAGGAGTGATTTAGTCAGCATGCCACTTAACCTATGCAGCAGCATGTCTTTGGGCTGTGGGAGGAAACCAGAGTGCCTGGCGTAAACCCTTGCAGACACAGGGAGAACATGGACGATATTTGTGCCACATTTCAGCTTTGTATCCTTATGTTTCATAATTTTTCAGGGTCCACATATCAACATTTACGGTCGTTGGATTTCACGGAATTTCTTATTTTGATTCAGCACCCTTAAACACCTCTTTTATCGGCCTAGCTTAGAAAAGGTAAAAATGTTTTGTGCCTGATCTTGCCAACCCTTCTAGAATGAATAGGTAGACAGAGGGTTACCTTTCATTGTGATGGGGCAAGCATCGGTGCGGACTTCACGCACACGCGGATGAATAATTGCGGGGGCTGGAATGCTTTCCAGGTGGCTCGGCAGCGTCACCTGTTGTCGAAAGACACGGAGCCCACAAATTAACGTCAACCGCAGCATCATATACTTTGCGTGCGGGAAAACGTTAACAATTCCTAGGGTGCGTGTGTCACGACGGCCAAACACAGGTGTGGGTGAGGCGCGCGGGGTGAGCATGCCTCTTCGCAGGTTGGCGTGCCGGCGGCATGGGCTGCGTGCAGGGCTTCCCAGAGCGGGGAGCCGCGCCTCCACGCCAGGCTCTCCAGCACCGTCTCCTCCACATGGTTCAGGTGTTTCACCATGTCTCGTGAGAGGCCTTCCTCTGCGCGGATCAGCACCTCTATCACCTGCTCGCATGCAATGCACAATTCCAACAAAATGAAGGCTATGGACAAGTCGAATGCCTTCTTTAAGTCAATGCAGGGTGCAAGGAACATCTGCCTGTACTTCCTACAACACTCCCACTACACGCAAAGAGCCAGAATCTAGTGTATTATTGACCACAATATACTCTCAAAATGTTTTAATAAAATGTTATATTAACTGTGGGATTTCCCACAATATAATCATTCGACTATATGTGACAAATGCCTTATAATATTTAAGTATAATAATAATACTGTCTATTATAATAGACAGTATCTGTCTCTCTTTGTGTCTACCCAAAAGATAACAGACACTGCAAAACTTTGGGATGAAGATACACAGACAAAAAATAAAGCCACAGACAGACGAACAGGAAGACACAGACCTTGTAGAAGGAGTAAGGGCTGATGTTGAGCGTGTCCAGAATCCAGGGGAAGGTGCGTTGCGAATTGTAGGAGAAGAGGACAATCTCCAGGCAGCATGCCATAAGCGAGCGGTGGAACACATCCTGCTCCAGCAAAGTCTGTGTTGCATGGGTGCATGCAGGCAAAACGATGAAGAGTAAGGCTCATTCCACAGTGTGGCATGATTATTGCTTACACACAATAGCTACTCTTATTTAAGTTATACTCTATTAAGAGTACCTCTGTGTACATAGATAATGCTGTACGAGAAACAAAACTACAAAATCGTAATTAATGTTTAGATTAGGCTACTTAATAATGATCTGACTAAATCTGTGTTGTAAGACCCTGGGTCATCATATTGACTGAAAACAAATAAAACAACTGGTACATGAGAACATTAATGCCAATGATTTGGAAATTAAAGCCGACATGATTCGCAGAACACTTTTTCCAAGGGCGTCTTGTGTTGGTATTTCTGGCCAATTAATGAAGAGCATCCTTGCCTGCGGGAGAAAACTGGAGGACCTGGACAAGTTCCACATCTACGAGGGACAACAGTCAAGCTATTCCACAGATGAGGCTCACAACCCATATGTATTCCTGCCATCTCCTGGCCACTTTTCAAACTAGCAGTTTTTGTAGTCTCAATGCGATATTCTAATCCTTGGACCATAGACATAACGCGTTATAGGCTCGTTCTAGTATTAAGTGCCTGTACTTTCTTTCATTTCAACAAATGCCTATAGATTTAAGCAATTGATAATGATTCGGTGTGAGATTAAATGATGGCATATTTATACACACCGTCAGGTCTTTTCCTTGTACCCTCTTCTTTTCTTGCGTGAGGACACCTTCTAGCACTTTGTAGTATAGAATCTCCGCCAATTTCAGCCGTTTCTGGGCAAAATCTAGGCAGAGCAACACATACATTTGGACATATGATGATTAATACGTTATGTACATGTTTATTAAATTGGCGTCTACCAGTAGTGTGTATGCACGTCTACTCTCTAACAGAAAGGAGCAAATATTTACATCACCTTCCTCAATCGAACATGCTACAAGACAATGAAATTATTTGACCAAACGTAGCCCTTCAAGGTCTAAAAATGTTTGCATAATACATGGAATCATTAAACTGAACAGTTTCAACTGAAGCCATTGTCCAGCAAATGTGAGTTGATACGCCGATTAATCAGTTTTCTTTAAAAGACTACGCAAATTATATTACACGAGAATTGTTTCCCTCTTGGGTTGGTGCTTCTTACTAGGTACTAAATAACGATAGTTGTTGGCATATAACACATAGGAGTGCCCTCACAAGTGCCTGTGTGCGTTTGTGCATTCATTCCAATGGAGGTCAGCTACTGTGTTCCAGGTCACTGCTGTGCAAAGACATTGGTCTTGTGTAAAGAAAGCCTTTGGAAACCCTTCCTTTGATGGCAGTGTAGCTACAGTACACTGACAAATTAAAGGGACCTTTGTTCTCATGTGTATGATAGCATATCTTAAGGGTATAACAGCACATTGGAGGATGGTGTGGACAACATCATGTCTTGCTGCCTGTTCCATCAGGCACCAGTTCTGATTTTTACCGCATCAAGTACTTTACTAAGACCAAGTCAGCAGTGGTGTGCATGTCTTTGAATACGATATTATTTTAACCCTAGTCAATGGAGTGCGCTACAACACTACTAATCACTACTTCACCACGCACAGCCTCGGTCTGATCAAGTGAAGATGACCTGCAGTGGCAGTTACAGCAGCAAGTGCTTATTAACAGTTGTTGCCCCATCAATCAATAAGGATATAAATGGATTTGCAACAGATATTTAAGGTAATTGGTCTGATATAATAATAATTATAATAGCATTTATAGAGCGCCTTTCACCCGAGGGTCACAAAGCGCTGCACAAGGCTGTGGAGAGAACGGCATGTCAGTAACATCAGGACAGATAAACTGAGGGTCAAGCAATCACGATAAACCATAGGACATAGATCATAAAGACAGCAGAAAAATCAAAACTATAACAGTAGCAACCACAGCGAGCCTTCCACCCGAGGGTCACAAAGTGCCGCACAAGGCGGCGGAGAGAACGACAAACCAACAACGACAAAGAACGGTAATCAGACAGCTTTGAGCCGCAAAGTGGTCCTAGCACGACGACTTGAAGGCTTTACGGAACAAGAAAGTTTTAAGACGAGATTTGAAGATGTTCAAAGACTCCGCTGAACGAATTTCCAATTAAAGAGCATTCCAGAGTCTTGGAGCAACGCGTGAGATGGCTCTGTCTCCCATCGAATGGAGGTGCGACCTGGGAACATGCAGCGAGCGAGTATTGGAGGTTCGTAGTTGTCGTGTTGAGGAGGGTGCCTGAAGAAGGTCACGAATGTATG
>JAZEWU010000022.1:7075328-7118358 GCA_036362915.1 Geotria australis | reverse complement strand
GTTCCCGTGCGTTACTGTATTGACGACGGCGAGTGTTGAGCAGGAAAGACAGCAGGCAGGACGGACGCCCAGTTATGCAATGATCATCAGGAAAGGGTAGGGCTTTTGGGCTGGACTAGGCCGCCGCACGTTATAAGGCTAACACTATAAACAAAATAAAACAAAATAACGGCAATTATGCAAACTCAACAATAGCTTGACAATAAATACAAATTAAACAGCTTGAATCAAGTGCTGAGTTATCTATTAGAGGTAAATTAGAAGAATTTTCGGCGAATATGAGAGCTACGCATGAAAACATTTACAGTAAATTTTGCTCACTAATAAATGGAGAAAGCTGGGAAAAGAGAAACAATTCATAGTATTACCGTTTAAAAGACAAGGGATGGCTTTTATAAACAAGTAGTTTGAGAAGCAAGACATAAATATTCAGGAACCAGATCAAAACCTTGAAGCATCAATTAACTGTCATTCATTGCCCTTAAATATCGCAATCAAATATCAATAAACACAATTCTATGAGTCAGGCGTTGTTTTGTGTCAGATAATGGACATTTTAATCTCATATTGTATGCTTGATATGTGCAACAAACATTAAGGCTGGGCAGTCAGTCATTTTGCTTATAATAACAGATCATGTATGCGTGTGTTTGTGTGTGCATGCACAGGCCATACCAATATGCGAGCCAGGCTGTCCATCGCTGGGCCCAGTGTAGTGTTTGCAGAATGTCTCGCCCATCTCCAGGACCCGTGTCTGCACCGCCTCGGTTTGATCACGTGACGATGACCTGTAGCGGCAGCCACGGCAGCCAGTGCTCTCAGAAACCACATTAACCCAGGGCTGAGGACATGTTCTACGTACACACGTGTCAACTAAACAGGCTGGATGGCTGGTGCCGAAGGCAATCAAGGAGCATGTGAGTAACTGGAACTTCAGAAGCTTCAGCTGCTGTGCTCACGATGGATTGTGCAATCTAGCTGTGATGACTGGCTGAGTGGTGGTGGCAGTCTAGTAACAACAAATGAGTCTTTGGCTTGCACAACAAACTTTAACGCATGCATTCAAAGGAGAGAAAAGAGAGATACTTTGCAGTACAAACTTCCTAATTTAAGAATGTTTAGTAGTACCACAAGAATCCACCCAGGCCATCAGGCCAGAAACGTTTTTCTAATATACAAAGTTAAAGTGTGTTATTCATAAAATGATTTTGACATTATTTTCTTCCACTCTAGCTCTCCTTTGCAAGAGAGACTTCGGTTTTAATAAACTGTAACCTTATTATAAAGTTCATGTACTTCTTCTTCTTTGTGATTCTTCGAAGCGCGACGGCTAAATTACAGTTTCCCATTTTCTTACACAGCCCCTTGCATTTTCATTGAACTCCGCAAGGTCTTTTGAGCTGCAGAGGTTGGGTAGTAGAGCACAGACAAGGCAGTGTTCCATAGTATGGTCTGCTTCTCCACATTCACAGGTGGTTGGGCCGGTCTTGTAGCCCCATCTGACCAAAGCATCTTATAAATTGTAAATTGTTCTCAACTCTCACAGAAAAATAAGTAAAATTGTGCAAGTGCTAGATATGCTCAAGTTGCACTGGCAAACCACAAACGTTACTGCTAAAGCCCAACCTGCATAGAACTGAACTGATCTCAATATGCACAATTCGATCATGCATTGTAATTGTACGAATCCATAATAACCAATGTGTAAAAACCTATATCAATCAATGAATTAAAGCATCGTTAAGCACAAAGCTACTGCTGGTGCTGGCGCAGCTTCTTACCGCAGCAAGGTGAGCAGGTTGTCGTTGGGCGCCCCATGCAGGCCTGAGAGCAGGGCCTGCAGGCGGCCCACGCTTTGTGTCGCCGTCGACACGGGCGTGAAGCCCTGCTCCTTTTCCTTGAGGTAGCGCCGGCCCGTCAGCGGGGTGGAGGGCGCCAGCGAGCGTGTCTATAATGTAATAAGTATTCATTGCAATGCAGCTGTGGAAATTACAAGATATTTACGTTGAGGGGTGTCCTTTAATCTGTCTCTATATTCACGAGTTTTCTACAATGGCCGGTACGGGAAATTACACTCCCTGATGGAGCATTTACAAGGAGTCACAGCTTTCAAAGTGCCATCATATCCACGTGTTCGCCACGATGGACAATAAAGAAAAACTGCTTGTTTTGGGTCTTATATAACATGAGTATATAGTTCTCGACAGCACTGGATGATGGATGAGAGAAAAGGATAATGATGGGGTATAATGTAAGATAATGGTAGGCTTTGAGCGCGGGACAATGAAGGGTATTTGTGAAAAAACAGGTGCATAGCATAAGACAATGAGGGCAGAAAACAGGAAAATATTGGTTAAAGACAAATGATCACCATATGGGTGTAATGTGTAGGTCAGTGGTAGTATATAAACACTCCTGCAATTTGACAAAATTCCATGATTCAGGGTCACAATTTGGGTCAATAATCCATTTTATCCCATATATTCTCTCATAGTATTGTTTTCCCTTTCACTGTTTAAATGTACGATTACATAGAATCTGTATGAACTGTGGGTTATAGCATAAGATGACAATTAACGTAGAGAACTGGACAATGATAGGCACACAACGTGAGGGCCGGCCAGTAGGGGGGTCGTGGGGGCCGTCATACCCTTTCAAAATGTTGCTGCAAGTTGCGCTTGATCTGCATTTTCTCGGCAAGCTCGTGGCCCGGCCCGGGCGTTCCTGGCGTTGCCGGGGCCTTCTGCGGGGTGCCTAGCTCCTCGTCGGCGTCCTCACCCAGGAACACACGCTCGTCAAAGTCGCCCACCGTCAGCACGTACTCCTCGTACTCCCGGTTTATGGCTTTCCTGTCGGCGAAGAATGGCAATAACAGGCGACAGGAGTCGTCATGACGTTGGTATGAGTGAAAACTCTGTGAGGTGCTTCCAAACACTGGCATGTGAAAATAGAGATTCATCATTTAAAATTGATTCTTATGTTCACTATACATTTTTTTAATTGTTTTTTTTTTCTATTGGTATATTTGCTGGAACAGATTCATGTAAACCTTGGAGACACTAGAGGTGCCACATTCATCATTACAGAGAATTAATGGTTCTCGAAGTGAAGCTAGACGATTTTAAATTGCAACAATCATATTGCGAATGAGTGAATATTAACATGTCACCTGTGTCTAGTCACAAATACATATTTTGAGAATGCACTAACTCAAATGTGCTCCATTTGAGCTATTTTGTTACTAGAAAATCGGGAAAGTATCTTAACATTTTTAACACCCGTTATACATTAGCAATTTTATATGCCCCTTCAAATGGTACCGGGGTAAATTCACCCGCTGTATACAAACAATGTCAGAGGGTGATGCTTGAGTTATAGCTGGCAGTTTAAACCCCAATTGGGGGTTCAACTCACCAGTCAACCATTCCAGACTGAGGTACAAATCTTAAAAAATCAGTTGCCTTAAGAGAGACTGACCCCAATCAGTTTGAGCTCCCCTCCCCACCACCGTTGCTATTTTATCGTAACACTCACTCGTTGTCCGTAAAAGTTGATACATCAAGAAATCCAGAAAGGGTGTCGATTTTCCCTTTCAGAATCTGAGTGAAACAAAAAACATTTTTTTTGCAATTAGCAAGCATGTCATATATTAGTCATCAGAAGGCCACCCGCACTATGCAATTGTCAGCACCACTGCTTCTCTATGCAGGCACCATACCGAATAACGTGACCACCAAAAAATCTAAGGTTCCTATAACAGGAGAATACGGCTATGCATAGCCTTGTTTACCTTGCGCTCAAACAGCTTGCGGACGTACGGCTTCCAGTAGTGCTCCTTGATGCCCTTGGCCTCCAGTACGATGCCGTCATGCAGTGCACACAGCTGGTCGATAATGCATGGGGGCTCCGCTGGTGGACGGAAGTCCTTATTGCCAAATTCTTCTGGCAGGCCTGAACCCAAAACAGCAAAACACGCACAACCCTCATTTAAGTGCAATGACACACAGCCACTGTGTTGCTTTTAATCATTATGGTTTCACATGACCAGACGTCAGGCTACACCGTGCATAATGTGGAGCCCTTTGGAAAAGACTCATAAGATCAACACCATGCTCAGTTTGGAATATTATAGAGGGCCCACGTAAAACCAGTCCCGCTTGAACATTGGCACAAAATAAAAATACAAAAGCAACAGTATGTTTTTTTTACTAACTAGCCACCTTGAGCTACATTACAGTTCAACATGGATTAACACCACCATATTCCATATACTGTCTTTTTCACAAAGCATACTGGAAAAAAACCCTATCCCGTGAATGAGCAACTGCACTCACCCTGGAAGTTTGGGTTTAGAAGATCCTTGCGATGAGGGGTCAGGAGGGCATTTCCATACATGAGGTCCAGGCAACACAGCAGGAGGTGATACGAGTTTACCAAATCATCGCTGATCATAGGGAAGTTGGCTGTAGGTGTCAAATGCAAGGTTGGGGTAGAGAATGCACAAATAATGGAATTAGTTGCATAGGCTGCTTAGAGGTTAGCTTTTCTAGAAGCCTTTGTCCCAGAAGGCATCCAGCAATTGCTAACTCTTATAGGATGCACACGCAGGTAAAAATTACATACTTGCTTTACAGAAATTCTCTATTAGCCACGACTTGCAATTGGAGTATGCTTATCCCATCATCACTATGGAAAACAGACACGTAACAAACCCGTGGCTTATGGCATAAAAACAAGTTTTATAAAATCCCATACACAAATAAGCTGACACCCATTGAATTTCACTATGCTTTAACAGTTATCGCTGCAATGTATTTTTTTTATGTATCATTAATTTTAGATTACCAATTTAAAATGTGCATCTGCACCCACGTCCTAAACACATGCACACTGCTATAGACACAGGCACACAAGCTTGGGATATAGCCTTGCGTGGCCATAGCTCTGCTCACTATTCCTCACTTTAAAGCATCATAAATACCAATGCTCTCATATATAATATACCCCCAACAAATAACATGGTGATCTTTTCATCTTTGAAATGCTTGTGCACACATTCAAACTATCGTGGAGACTCAAAATTATCTGAACATATTATACGTTTAAGTCTAATATTACATAATGAAGCGTGCAGAAATTTACAAAAGCATTTTTTTTATGTTAACAGTGACATTTCTTACAGCTCTCAGACCAGCACACAGACAACTCGCAGTGTTAGGTTGACCGATCCTTTTTACCAGCAGCCATGGAGATAGATTAAACCCTCTTCTGGGTGGAATGGAATAAGACGGGGGTAGGGGTCTTGGTAGGCATGCAAGTTGCTCGGCCCTGATGCAATGAGCGTGCTTGAGGGCAGTGCCTGACACTTGCGAAAGCCTGGCTCGGAGTCTCACATGGGCGGATGGCATTCAAGTACGGTGAACGGTCCGTTTTCTCAAACAAGGAAACGTCCTCTCGGCCAGAATGCTAAGCTTCACTTCACCTCATTTCATTGCTGCCAGTGTTGGACAATGCTAATCCCTGTTAGAAGCTCTGGGTTAACAGCGGAAACTTCACACATTTACACTGTGAAGGAAACTAACGGTAATCATCCTACCGAGACTGGCCCCCATAATGGAAATATGCAAGTTCTACGAATGGCTAATGGCAGCCAATGGAGAGACACATCAACTTTGACTTGATATATATTTATTAAAATGCCAATGTACCGCTTTGTTTTAAACCAACACCATGATTCAGACAGCCGGAGCTGTTGCGGTGCGCTGGGCAAGTCTATACACGCTGTGCGGATCAGAGCCCATTTCAACTCTGCCTGCCCTTCCTGTCTGGGCTTGCCCATGAACCGCAACCCCCCAGGTGCACCCAACAAGTTACGACCACACACTCCGCTATCGCGCCTCTCCTAGATCCCCCCCCTTGTGCTTCACTCCCAACAGCTCCAAGGGTCAGCTGGCGTTGCTCCAATTTCAGGGGTAACCACCACAGTAAACAAGCGGTCTGTCTCTCCAGCAGCATCTTTGACAGTGTTGAGCACGGGTTGCTGCTAACAAGTGGGCATTGTTTTAAGCATTGGGATGTGTGACCAATACCAATTACATTGTATGTTTTAGTAGCTACGGGAGGAAAACTAAACCCAGAGGACACAGGCAGAGCAGGGGGAAAACACAAATTACACAAAGAAAGGAAACTGAGTTAGGAATTGAGTCCAGGTCCTTCTTGCTGTGAGGCACAAGTGCTATCACTGCAAAACCTTGCTGCCCAAATTAAGCTGCAGCTCACAAACTTATTGGTTCACTACTTGTAGACCATTTGGTATCAAGCATGGGAGTTTTACATTCACTGGGTCTGAGGAAGCACAAAGTCCCCTGTGCTTACCTTTTGTCCTTACAAATAATGTCCAGCAGAACTTGAACGCGTCCGAGATTGAGCAGGGTAAGCGTCTGAAATATATAAGTCATAAATGAACAGGCGTGAAGTACATAACAATATATGTGAGTCTGTAGTTCTAAGGAATTCCCCAAAGTAAAATGCTAATTTCTGTGCCTAGTTCCCATTAGCACACTATTGAAATAATTTACTAAATGAAGCTGCAACCACAAAACACAATTACCAAGGCTTCTCAACACAATTTTTGAAGTTTTGTTAATGAAAATAGCCATGTAAAAAAACATGGGACAGCTGCTCAGTCGTAGTACACTAGTTACACCACCACCCCGAAGTTTTAGAGTATTAAACCATATAGGAGTGATTATTGTGACTAGGGATCCATAATTATCGACTTGAAAGTTACTTTAAATCTGAATTCAAGTTAACACAGCTTCATATTTGCTCTGGAGATCCCAACACACAATCTAGATACTTATCTACATTATAAGGGCTATTTGACTGTAGAATTTCACTGTTGTGCTGTATAGTGCTCTGACATTGGACTTGCAGCTCGAATCGTCAGGCATAATGCAAAACAACGAGGGACGACCTGAAAACACGTGGGACAGTTAAAGAACTATGCCATTTTTTGTAGCATTCTCCTATAAACAAAACGACAGGCAGTGTCAAAACAAATAATTCCACGGCCATGCTAACCTCTGCTTTCTCCCACGTGGCTGACGGGGGGCTTCATCTTGTGGGTCGCGGAACAGGCTCAGGAAGATGGGTGTCAGCTTCTTGAAGATGACGGTGGAGACGGCAAAGTTCCTCTCCAAGCGCTCGATGCGACAGCGGAACTCGGAGCCCACCTGCGCCATTTCTCCCCACTTCTTCATCTTGCCAAAGAAGGCGATGAGGCTGTGAACAGAGTGGGCGTGGGGTGGGGGCGGCAGGACCAGGCACCTGGGCGTCGTCCCCACCTTAGACTCAGCCTTTTTCTTCACCTCCAAGGCACCATAAGCATGTGCGACTGCATAACCAAGCTTCCCTTACACACATCACGTGCAGGTAGCTTATTTACTGATCGACAATTACGTGGTAAAGTGGTCAGCTCTCGTTTGGAATGCTACAAGTTCAGATCCGAGTCTGCAAGAAACATAATTATCATCCTCTTGGGTTGAATGACATTAGGACCATATTGTGGGAAGTCAACTGTTGTTTTATGGTTGACTTTATTTGCTAAATACAATCATCACAAACAGAAAAGTTCTGTTACTGTCATTATGCAACTGTGAACTAATTAAAATATAATTCATTCCAGATGAGCAGTACTTTGAAAACGGTTGAGATTAAGGTCATATTTCACACTGACTTGAACCCTAGAAGCAGCAGCCTCTGATATGTAAAAACTGGGTTTTAGTACTGTAAAAACTGTTTTTGAAAGTGGTTATGCCAGCGCTTGCATGCATGGAGACATGGGGGAAAAATACGTTTAAACACATTTAACAGCGGCAACCGCAGCACTCTACTGAAAACCCGGATGCACCGTCAGCAAACTCTCAGAGCACTCGTACATCCCACACAACAAAGGATTTTACGCAGCTCTATGGAACGTCCTGTTCTTACGGGCATGAAACACGAAGCCACAGATACTTTCGAGACAGGGATGTAGTGATTCATCCCTTCACAATTTAAGGAAACGCCACGATTCCAGTCACAATGCAATTTAAGAAACTTTTTTTGACAGTGGTACATGAAGAATATATAGTTGTATAATTTTAGAGTGGTGTAAATATATTTTAACTAGATATAGTTTATATAGGCCTAATATTAGAATATTTATAAATCTTATTCTACAGAAATTTAAAACTGAAATATTACTTAACTGTAAACGAGCTGAAAGGACATAACCAAAATAGCAGCAATTGCTGGACATGCAGAGTGCATGGGAGCAAGCCGGCTCTTAACGCGGCGCGTACCTTAGTTTGGAGGAGCGCAGGATGCGTGTTAGAGACACACAGTTTCCCTCGAGCGTTCCGCTGCCCACGGTGGGGATGAGCGTCTTACGGCATGCCACGTACAGCGCGCATGCCAGCCAGTGCAGCTCATCGCCCTGTAAGAGGTGCGAATGTCATTACACCACGGTTGGTCATGTATCTGCAAATGTACTCAACCATTATTAGGATGCTCGTGCAACTGAAATGTTCACATTACTTATTGCTCCAGAATTTGACGCTTGGCAAATGTAATGCCTCTAACAAAATGGCTTCCATGAAATTATCAAATGCAAAAACCCACGGAAGAAAATAAATGTTAAAACTGTGCAAATATCTAGTCTCCTTGTATTCATAATCGCAGGTAAGGGTCAAGTAATCCAGCTCACAAACAGCAGGATATGAATAAATTGACGAGATAACAGTATATGTTAAAAACACGAAACAATGGTTAAAAGGTATCAATGTCATCCAGTTAACTTGGAGATCACTAACATTACACCGTCTTCGCCTAGAAATAGGTCCACTTTAGACCCAGCAAAGCCGATATAAAATAAGGGGTCATTTCCCCCCTCCCGCTTATCACTTAAAATGCTTTTTACTGGCCATTTTTTCTGGCGGTGAAATACTTATTTCACCGGTGGGCACACTGGTTAACTGACATCTGGTGGTTTTTGGTTAACACCAAGATGTGTATCAGAGCCAATATCTATTTATTTGTCAAAAGACCAAATAGTATAACGATATTGGCTTTAATATTTTACAACACAGGTGTCGCAGGTAGATTTTATTGCAGGTATTTAAAGATTATAATAAACCGAAACGGTAGCACCTCGTTTTTTTGTTAAATGTGCACCACTGCCAACGCAGCCGTGTCATGAAATACTTTGTTATTGTGAAGTAATCTACAGGGTCGTTAACGCATTAAGGAAAAGTGTTGTTTTCACAACCTATGCGAGATCAGTTCATGTGCAGGAGATTGAAGGTGGTGGTAGTAGCACTGGACCGAGCGATGTCAACATGGGAAGCCCTTCATCCAGCAACTGATGGGCAATGAACGATGATGACTATTACACTGAGTGGACTGCGTTGATAGGTGCGTTTTGTGATTAAAATAAACTCCACGGACGCCACACATGCTGTTACGAGAACCACCACCCCTCCCACGCCTGTTTGTGTCGCTCAAATCACACGACGGCACAAGCCTGCCTACACGACCCCGTTCTCCAGGGACGCCACCAGGGAGCTAGGTTGCTTGCTGGCGTTCCAAACAACAGCCACAACACAGCAACGCGTGCGATGGAGACGGCGAGAAAGCTGGCCTCCTCCTTTGCCTGGCCCCATGGGGGTGGATGTGAGGGCACCCACGTGGAGCCGCGATTCGGCAGTCACCGGGCAACGGCGTGGGGGCTCCAGGCCCGGCGCGCACGTCCAGACTCGTCCTGACCATTGAGACGAACACGAGGAGCTGTGGTGGGGCTCGGTGATTTAAAAGGCCGGCTCTTTAATGCGCGCACGCATGGCCCGCCGCTGTCTAGCGGCTCAGTATTGAATAAATCCTACGTGGCAACCAAGTGCAGCGTTCCGTGCATTGTATTTAGGGATCTGTTTCCCACTGATATATGAGAATGAACTGGCCATCTTCTTTAATTTACGTCGTTACTTTACATGTGCAGAATACACTTTTCATTAAAGGCTAATCGCATGGCTAATTGCATGGGATGCGGTGTTGGGGTGTTCCTGCATACAGGGAGGTCGTCAATAATTTGTATTTGTATAGAGGACGTAAGTTTTCTAATGGTGATACTAACGTCTGTCTAGGGTGCATTTGTTCCAGTATAAATATATTGCACAATCCTCTTCATTTTAACAACCGCAAGTCCTGCAGAAAAGCGCATTATGGGAAACAGAAGAGCCATCAATGTGACTTATTACAGAAATGTACTGTACCAAAACGTAAAGACTGCAATAAAACAAAACACTACACCCACAGCAAGTCAAACAACGTGTAAGCAGAAACAACCAATGACTGCTCTGGTTGCATTGAGTGGGATGCGTGCTACTGCAGCTCGATGTGTGCGAGGCTGGCCAGTGAGGAAGGAATAGCCACTGAGTTCAGCAGGAAAGCACCCTATAACCTTCATGGACGGCAATACACATCGCGTACATGCACGCAGTCCTTACATCACTACACTGCAGCGCTTTGTGACCTTCGGGTGAAAGGCGCTATATAAATTGATATTATTATTATATTATTACACTGCTAGATGAGGGCCTCCGCAAGCGGTGGATCACTGTAATAAATCACCCAATAATGGGGATCAAGGTAGAAGCGTTCACGTCGCGATCCCTGTCAAGTAATACTTGGCATTACCTGCAAAGTCTACCAAACACTTCGAAGCCAAGCTGAAAGAGAACGATGTCCAGAAGCTCAACAGATTCCTGAAGCCCCTCAGTCTGGAGCAAGAAGAGAGGCCAATGCCCGCCTTTAAGGCCAGCACTGACTATTATATCTCTAATATAGATTGGCTGTCTGCAACTAAAGAAGAACTTGTGGCAATTGGAAACTGTCATATAACCATCACGCTTCGATGAATCGAATCGAACCCAATAATGTGGCTGCATCGGCTACACTGCGCTAAGTTTAGCCCATTGAGCACTTTGACACCCAACACTAAACACTTACCCATAACTCTGCCTCCCCACTTCCCATAGGCAATAATAACCATATGCATTCCCATCCAAAATGCTAAATTTTGTTCCATTTATCTCGTACACATATCCACACTGCATACTACCCCTACAGACTTCCTAACCCATACATTAACCCCTGTTCCTTATCTACCATGACGCTATACGTCTACACGTGCCCAAGCCTACAATTGTCATCAATTCGCATGTTTGTTGTGTCGCAGGAGTCCCGTAAAGAGCTTTCAAGCTCGCTGGGTATTTTTCTCATGTAATAACACTCCTACCGCTGCCCATAATAGTAATATTACAATTTATTACGCGCACAAATTCAGCGCCCAGCCAAAGCGAGGCGCAGATACTGAGTGCGCTACCTATATAGTTCAACCTTTAACGCTACACCTCTTGACCACAACACCTGATCCTAACCCCTATTATCACCACCACCATTCACATCCCCTAACTTCAGAACCCCTAACCCTACCACCCATCACATCTAACCTTCACAAACCCCTAACCCACCCATCACCACACCGACCGTGCCGCAGCCTCGCGGGCGGCCCGCGACCTCGCCGCTGAGGGCAGCACTCGAGCAGGCGAGCGGCCCTCAGGGGGTGCCCTCACCCACTTCGGGGTCCCCCTCAACCCGTCGGCAACCCCGCAAGTGTCCTGACCTCGAGCGTGAAGTTGGTGCGGATCTTCTCGAAGCCGACCCACGCCTCCTGCACCGTCGACTCGTCCATGTTCAGGTCCTGACACAGCTCCACGAACTTATCCCGCACGCCATTGCTGCTGCTGCTACCGCTGCTACTCGCAGCTCCACCAGCGCCGCCCTCGTCCGCGTTTTCGTCCTCGCTTTTCGTCATGTTTGTTGAAGGCGACGTCCGAATTGTGGGCCCGGCGCTGTTTGTAAGAGTAAAACAATATATAGGAGTTTGTAGGATTTAAAAGCCCCAACGAGTGCGCGCCTCACACGCTGCGCTTACGGTATTCCGCCTCTACCCGGCGTGCACCGCGCCCCTCGGCAAAGTGGCGCGAAAACGGCCGCGTCGCAACACGACGCCGCCTGCGCGACGTGCAAAGAGTGCCCGGCGCTAATGTTTATTGCTTGTTGTTGTTAATCACGCGTGCGCGCGTACGCGTTATAACTCGGTCTATTGCGTATAAATCAAGTGTTAAGCGAAGGATTCTTGATTGTTATTTGATGACCTGTAAATGTTGCGTAATGTTACTATGTGAGGTGCGCATGGTTATGCAGGGCGGGTGCTGGGGGCGGGTTGTTTGTATAGGCCGACGGACACGTGATCGAGGACGCGACGCTTACTCTGTAAAGTCGCTCCTATGTTTTCTGTTTAAGTTGCAAAGTCAATCCCTCGGCATCTAAACACTAAAATGACTTTCAGAATGATTTGGTTGTACGTTTGGCACCGTGAGAAGGCACCAGAATTATGCGATGCATTTCGGAGAAACTGGAATTTATTCTTTGCATTATTGAATGTGTTCACGATTTGAGCGCCCTCCTGTGACCCACACCTACCAATGGCCAAGTTTATCTTTCACTTATGGCTCTGATGTGTACTCTTCAAAGCTGTTCTTGCGGGATAGCCGTGTAGAGCGCTCTCCCTCTCACGGCTATCCCGAAAGAGCAGCTTTGAAGAGCAACCATGAATCGAGCCGTGACAACCTGTAAAATTGAGGCTAGCTTTGACTTATATGGGGATCACAAACTCATCCTTTTACCCATCCAGCTCTTTGTCAAATATTGATTTGGCATTTAAGCTCATCACTAGTTTAACAAAGAAAATAATCCAATCTGTTGGAAATAATTTCTTAAGCAGTTACGTTATGTCCGCAGAGCTTCATTTGTAGGATTTATCGGCCACCCTGATTATTTCTGCAGGTGTTCAAGACTAGTGATACCCGCTATGCACGACAAAGATTCCCTCGAGTCATTTGGAAAAGTAGGCCAACGTGTGACCGAGTCAGGGTCCAAATCTGAAAATGACCTCCTCACCACTAAATTGGGCATTACACATAGCAATCACCGAGTGGGGAGACTCGGTGAGGATTAATCGCTTAATCCTGTACAGGGTCACGGTGAGCAGGAGCTTATCCCGGCACACAGGGACGCGAGTCCATCACAGGGCACCGAGGGCAATTTAGTCAGCAGGCCAATTAACCGGACTGTGGGAGGAAACCGGAGTGCCCGACGAAAACCAACGCGGACACGGGAAGGACATTCAAACTCCACACAGAAACGCATCCGAGCCGGGATTCGAACCCGGGCGGGGGCCTTCTTGCGCCACCGTGCCTTTTCCTGTACATCTTGGTAAATCACAATCTGGAATAAATGTCCATCCAAAACGCTCAACGGCCTCAAATGCCATTGAAAATCGAATTGTTTTTACCTGATTCTTACCTGAAACCTGGTTTTCTGAGACAGCTGTCAAGACATTCCATAAACCATAAACTTGGCCACATGCCCAGGCTCCAGAAGTCTTCACTGAAACAACAACTGCCACATTTGAGGCCTGTATTTTTCAATGACAATATCAGACCTTAGCAATAAAGAAACAGATACATAATCACTACTGCCCCTATCACTGGACAGGACAAAATGAGTCAAGCCCAACACCCAGGTCAAATTAGGCCATCACTGTCACGACCTCAAAAATCGTTCTGACTCTTGAACGGGGCGAGCTTTTTGGCTACAACGTCACGCGAGCGTACTGGCAAAATCAATACAAGCCAATGCTCTCACAGACATGGCTGTTGTAGCATGGGACTTTTGGGTCTCCGCATCTGGAAATTCATTCGCAGAGTACAGCGACATCGCATAATCCTCCAATATAGTTGGCGTAGAAGGCAATGCTGTAAAAGCCATAAACGTGATTCTCAATGAGTGAATTGTGCTACTCAAGAGACTTTCGAATAATGAGCTTCTTCTCCGGCTTTTGCAACTCGTGCTAAGACAGCTATAATGCGGTAATACGTGCACAGAGCGGTGGACTGCCTGTCCTTGACGAATGGTTTGAATACTTTACTTTATTTTTGATCCTTATCCTTTAGAGGCATAATTTTGAGATCCAAGAATGTGTGCCTTCAACTATTTTCGAATGCATGACAATGGACAGCCCTTCCTCTAGGGACCCCGCACAAAGTCTTGCAACTGTAAGGACCGACGTCGACTCTCTTGTCAGGATGAGCCGTCGGGTCTTTTACCACGTTCCCGGGCGTCAATTCGAACACCACGGACACGAGAGCACGCGTTGGTTGGCGTGACTCAGGAGCCGCCGGCGCACCCGTCTCCCACACAGATGAAGATCGAAGCGCGGGTTTTCCAAAGCAGATTGTCGTTTAATTCACCAGCAAGACTTCTCACATGAACAGCAGTCTGTCACTACGACCGCTCAAGCTTGCTATCACCGAGCTCCCCGCTCACAGGCACGCCGTTTAGTTACAAGCCAGCAGTGGAGCGCAGCAGCGCGCGGACCCCGCCAGCTCCCCAGCTCACACACACACTGGCCGGGCTGTGCCAGGCACGCCCCGGGACACGCTGGCCACCGGGGCGCGCCCTGTTCTCTGAACCTCTCACAGAACCTCTATCAGGACCTCTCCTCTCCAACGCTTCCCCGCCGTACCTGGGGGTCGCCTTTTATGCTGCAAGGCTCTGACGTCAGCTCTGACATCACCCCTCCCCTGCTGTCAATGATTTACGCCGCCAACCTATCTTTAGCCACTATAATCCCTCACACAATAGAGAAAGCAGCGGGGATTCTACGAGTAAACATTAGGTCACCTCAATGTTCCCGAAGACAATGAGGGTGGGAGGGAATTAATCCCCCATTCCTCCCTTGGCCCCCTCCTTTCTTGACTAGACTGTGGGCTTGCCCAGGCTTGAACTGGTTTCCTCATTACATCATTCTCTGTAGGGCGGGGGATTGACGCGGTCACTTCACCCACCGGCCTCTGATCACATGTGGGTCATTACATACCGGGTTTAATATCTCCCATGTCTCTTGCTCCCATCCCTTGGGACTGTTACAATGTAGCTGGCCAGGGGTTCCAAACTGCCACTTGGAGACCCCAAGATGCCAACATAGCCATACCTGGAAGCTCTTAAGCCTTCACTGGCTGAGGAGGAAGGGCTTCGTATGAAGCGACACCTGCAGAGTTGTGGGAAGGCGACCATCTGCAAACACCGCACACTTGCACGGCATCTCTTTTTCCCCGCACTGTTAGCACACTTACAGTGGAGAAGGGTGGGGGTTGTCGCTGGCACTATGCGCCGATGCCACAGCTTGCCCAATCTCCAGCTTAGCTTGGCAGCTCCCTGCCGTCCCATGGGGACAATTCACTGCAGAGGATGTTGGTTTCCTTGTTGTACTGCTGTCCCCATGCAGGTTCTGAAAAGTTAATTCACATCACAAGTTCGCGCTGTGCTGTGAACCTCTTTTTACGCTTAAACGGCAGCTTGTCCGTAGCCATGCGTTACGTCCCCACCACCCACAGATGAATGAGGCATGCCAGGAGCGACAAAACCTCAACACCGGCGTGACCGGTGTACGTGCCGCTCCGTGCTGTGACTCCCACTAGCTTGCGCTAGACTCTGAAGAAAGCCCTGGGGGCCGAGCTCAGCAAGACATCTGCACATTGGCTCCATAAGTTAAAGGCCCAAGGGCTTCTAGTGTGGAAAGTCAAATGAGTGGTGACGTTGAGTCGCAGACGTGCCAGGTGTAGCCCACAAGTGCACGGTTTATAGAATAGACCAACAGCTTATGGAGATAAATAGCCCTGGTGTACGACACCACAGAGGTGTTTATGCAATTACAGTACTTATATGGATCCCTCTCACCCAACATAAGACCGTACTATTGAATGATTCACAATTATTGTTACATATAAATCAACCTGTATGTTTTACACATATTATCAGGTTGTGCTAGGTTATACCAAACTGAGTGAAAAAAACACATTTTATCAGTTTTTTGTGCTGTTTTAATGATCAAATTGAGACTAGAAATCTCTGTACACGTATGGATCAAAGGTGCATTTTCAGATCAGAAGTCAAGATGCTAACAGTGCTGACTCACAAGGCAGTGCCCGCCTGATGTAGGCATTAGCCACCCAAACACTTTATAAACCATAGTTCCTAAAATACACAACAGGTCACCCACTGTAAACTGGTTGTAGCCTCATGTAGCGAAATAAAGTGTGTATAAAACTGAGTTGAATCAATCCACATTGATATTTAAGGTATAAAACAGCAAATACACATGTTGTCTTTACAGAGTTCTTTATTTACACTGCCAAACTTTTGCTGAGACTATGATATGCCCACCCTCGGTAATTTTTTTTTCTTTAAATGTACAATACAATTCCACGGTTTAGCTTTAAATGGGTTGAACTCCAAATGTTCACGCTTTGCAGCTCTCTGGGCTGCACACAAGCTCTGCAAACACACTGGTAGCGAAGTCGTACTCATAACCTCGTACGGGCAACATCAAATACGTCAAGCTTGTCATTCTAAACATCGGGTAAACGTAAAATGTCATTCAAGCCGAATGAGCGAAACTGACTGAAACGAGAATAAAACAGAACCAAAAGTAATGAAATAAATCATCAGCAACTCCAAAATAAATAAAACAATGTATCGTAGGAATTGAACATTCATAAGGACTCCATAAATGTCTTATATCTCTCAGGCTAAGCAGTTCAAAGGGGTGAGGGCAGGGCATCTTTTAAAGATTTTAATTGTTACTCATTTTCCTTTTTTTTTTACATAACATCAAAAGCCAAGCGTGTGCTCAATCGACGAAGAACTCAACGAAGGTGTAAACAGTAGAAGCTGGAACGGGAGCCGCTCACTGCTCGCTCCTCTCAGGTTTTTCACTCGTCGTCCGAATCCGACGACTCGGACGATGAGATGTCATTAACGGCAACGAAGCCGCCGGCTGTTTTTTCTCCGCCTCTGTCCGAACTGCTGCTGCTGCCGCTGCTGCTGCTGTCGGAAGAGCTGTCGTCGTCGCTGCTGCTGCTGCTGCTACTGTTGCTGTTGCTGCTGCTGCTGTTGCTGCTGCTGCTACTGCTGCTGCTACTGCTGCTGTTACTGCTGTCGTCTTCGTTGCCGACGATGCCGTGCACGGAGCCGGCATCCAGCAAGCCCACCTCGCCCTCCTCCATCATCATGGCCGCCGCTCGCCTGGCCCCTTCGCGCGCCCTGGCCGCCCTGTGCGCACGTGAGCCCGCGCCCCTGCTGTTCGCGTTTGCCGACGGCTTATGCGCCTCCCTCGTGGTCGACGGGCCCATGCCATCGGGGAGGGAGAACAGGGACGAGTAATGGTGCCCTGAAGAGGCGGCGGAGGAGGCGGCGGCGGTGCTCGCGCCAGACACAAGGAAGGGGTTGAACGTCGCGGAGCTGCCACCCGGCGCCGCCTCGGCCGATGTCGCCGCCGCTTTTCCCGGCGCCTTCTTTCGCCGCTCTTCCTTCGTTCGCAGCTTCGACGTCTTCCCGGCGGCGCCCTGGGGCGGCGCCCCAGAGCTGCCAGCGAGGCCGCGGATTCCCAGCGTGCCCGGCAGCGGTGCGGCCGGTCGCGCGGCGCCCTGGCCTTTACCGGGCTCCGCGGGCTCGGCAGGCGCCGCCAGCACTCCGCTGGCAGCTGGGAAACCCATGAGTCCGGCGATCTGCAGGCCCTGCAGGCCGTGCAAGCTCGCAAGGTCCAAGCCGGAGAGGAGAGCGGTGGTGGCGGCCGCGGAGGTGGAATTGGCGGAGTGCGGCGGCGCGGCCGCGCCGAGCCGAGCGTTGGACGCTGGGCCTGGCGCGGGACCGGGCACGGAGGACGTCGCCAGTTTCATGGTCTCGCTCTTGGGCCGCCGACCGCGTCGGCAGGCGCCTTCCTCGCGCACCACGGGCCCTGTGAGGATGCGCTCGAACATGTTCTCTGGCAGGAAACCCTGCAATTGCAGAGGAGGAAAGGGTGTAACATTTTCAATACTGTATCACACCTCAAGTACTATCTGCGAATCTGGCAGATAGGACTTGTGAGTTTAAATGCTGGTGAGGTGTTGATTAATTAGCAGTCATACTGCTGTTGCCGTGAGAAGTCGGCAGTGGGTGTTTTATGGAGACTGGCCGTTGTCATACACAGGTGGAATTTATTCCGGTATTGGATTCCGTGTAATAATACTCCTAACTGTCACTTCATTACTAAAACAAATGCCGCAATGGCTGATCACATATTAGTATATAAGGGTCAATGGTTGGGTTGAGATGAAAGGAACATCTTCAGCAGCCTGATCATTCACAGTGCTTAATCGCTGGACGAGACAAAGCAAGTGAAATGCCCAAAATTCAGATGCATTTTATGTGAGTGGATGCTGCACGTACAGATTGCTTTACAATGTCCCCCCAGTCGGGGGCGATAGCAAAGTCCCGATTGTCCTCCAACCACCGGGGTAGGTCCTTCATAGGGGGAGCCATGGCACCGCCCATCTGCAGACAACACATCGCACGATCGCGTCAATCACACGCACAGCGCCGCGAGCATTAGGCCTGTGCAAATCCTGTGTCAACCCTGCTGTGCGTCACCAATGTCCTGCCTGCTGTGTGTCACGCGAGTCCCGACTGCTGTCTGACCAGTCCGTCGTGCCCTCTGTCTTAGTGAATGTGGAGAAGCAGACCATACTGCCTTGTCTGCGCTCTACTACCCAACCTCTGCAGCTCAAAAGACCTTGCAGAGTTCAATAAAAATGCAAAGAACTGTGTAAAGAAATGGGAAACTGTAATTTAACCATCGTGCTTCGAAGAATCGCAAAGAAGAAGAAGAGTATGTTCAGTATATCCCGGGACTCGTATGCGATGTGTGATGGCTTTTGCGCGTAGCGTGACAGGTGCCGTGCTGTGTGCGAGTGGGCACCTTGCGCCCCGTGCGCTTGTTGACAACGGGCACCCTCTCGTCGCCCGTCAGCGTGTTCACGTCCAGCTTGTTGGGGTTCCGACAGCGATGTCGCTTCTGCTTGGGCTTCTGCAGCGGAAAGGGAAGCATCTCGCCCGGCTCCTGCATGGGGCGGAGGCACAGTACGGGAGATACACGCATTTTTTTTTCTGTCGTTGTGCAGCGCTTTGTGACCCTCGGGTGAAGGCGCTCTATAAAATGCTATTATTATTATTCGAACCGGCCACGAGTGGGCAGTAGGGTCAGCGCAGGATCAACGATGAGACTTTTAAAATGCACGTAATGTACCCACAGATGGAGAATCTCACTAACCGGCGACGACCTTACAAGGCGTCAGTGGGTCCAGCTGAACCATTTTTTTGCTGTCACCACGGGGCGTGTGCTACCTCCGAACATCGTTGGGGCCTACGTGACAGCCTGCTGTACAAATGTGGGGAACAGGAGCCTCCGTTCCACGTCGTCTCCGAAGGCGGAGAGCGACAGGGTGTACCGGGTGGACTAGTAGCTCTACAGATGCTGGAGCAGGAGGCTGCCACGTGGCTCTGTGGCTACGTGCGTTGAAGTCCATTCAGCTGATTTTTTTTATCCAACTGTAGGCACCATGTAAACGCATTAACCAAAAAAAACCGAATTACTATCTTTGAGCTACTGCTATTCATTACGCATTGCTATTATCGGCTGGTGAGACTCATTCCCGTGACTCTATAGCAAGCGTTTGTTCAATTCGTTTTGCTTTGACACCCAATCACTGGGGTCTTAAGATAAAAGTCTAATGGTTTGATTGGGAATCAAGGCAATAGCCTGACAGATCATTTTACGATTGAATCTTGAGGCAAAAATTGACTGGCAGATAGGTCTGTGATAAGGCCTCTATACAATAATAAAATTATCAACTGGCATCTGACTGGGACTAAACACAATAAAATAAAGACTGGTCTTTGATGGGGTCGTCACTCAAGACCTGTCTAAACGCTGATCTCTCCCGAGCTAAAACACGCCCGTGAAGCTAGCGTAGCCATCTGAACATAAAATAATCCTCCCACGCTGGGCTCACCGCACACGGATTTTGCCACGCTACTGTGCCACGGCAAGAGAGTCAGGGGTGGAACTCACGGGAACGTAGGAGGCCACGCCGGTTTGGTGGCGCGAGGGTTGGGGCGGCCAGTCGCTAAGCTCCGCGTTGCGCGGCGCAACGTCCAGACGGCCGCACGCGGACACCCGTCCATCCGGGTCCGCACCGCGGTGAGATTCCACGGCCGGGTCAACCACCGGCTCCTGCGCGAGAGGAGTACAGAGGTTACCCAGCGGCATGCAGTGAGCACATAAAGACAAAGAGACACAGGAGCACAGAAATCCGGGACAACGTCAGAATAGAGTCACTGCTTCTTCGGATTGAGAGGAGCCAGTTGAGTTGGTTCAGGCATCTGGTAAGGATGCCCCCTGGAAGGCTCCCCCCGGGAAGTCTATCAGGCACGGCCCACTGGGCAGAGACCTAGAGGCCGACCCAGGACATGCTGGAGAGATTATATCCTTCGGCTGGCCTGGGAACGCCTGGGAACGCCTGGGAATCCCCCCCTTAGGAAGAGCTGGAATCTGTTGCTGTTGCTGAGGAAAGGGATGTCTGGTCCACTCTCCTTGGACCCTCACCAGGACAAGCGGTTTAGAAAATGGATGGATGGATGGGAACTCAAGGATACAGGAGGGCACATGTTGGCACACGTTAGCACAGGGGCACACACCATGCAGACATAGACAAGCGCGCTTCAGGAACACATCCTGCCCAGGTGTGTTGCACAATATCTCATTATAAAGAATGGTCCCAGCCAGAGCACCGTGGAATTGCAGCCAGTGGTTCAGCGTTTTACTATTGCAACACTGAGCACTGCAAACCCTGAAATACTCAATACAGGCAGTAGCATAGTTTTGAAGCATCATGCAACAATAGGCTGGGTAATGTACTCAAGAAATGTATGCCATCTTAAGAAAAAAACATCTGGTAACACGCCGATACCCGTAGCACTGGTATACACGGTGTAAATTTTTGCACGATCCATCATTCGAATCTTTTGCCGTTAAGTGTGATGCGGCTCTGTATGCGCAGGAGCGACTTCCTCTCCTCACCGGTACAGGCGGCTTCCTCTTGGCCAGGAACGACAAATCCAATTCCTCCACATTCTTCCTGCGGCCGCGGCGTTTCTTGAATGGCGGCGTTCCCCCACCGGGGTCTGACACGGCGCCATTGAGTAGTCGCCCAAACGCGTGGGTTGGCTCCCCCGAGGCCTCCGTGTGCAGCACAGCTTCCAGGCGCGCCTGTGGTCCACAAAAGCGTCAACTCATTGCTCCCTGATTACCTGCAAATTCTACCAAACACTTCGAAGCCAAGGAGCTGAAAGACAACGATGTCCAGAAGCTCAACAGACGCCAGAAGCCCCTCAGTCTGGAGCAAGAAGAGAGGCCAATGCCCGCCTTTAAGGCCAGCACTGACTATTATATCTCTAAATGTTGAAGGGCTGTCTGCAACTAAAGAAGAACTTGTTGCAATGGGAGGCTGTCGTGCAGCCATCACGCTTCGAAGAATCGAATCGAATTCGACTGATGTCGGCTTTCACAGCTCAATGAATGAGAATTGCTCTTAAGTGAAGCTCTTTCTGGATAGGCATGGCAAGCGTTCCTCTTCCCTCCTTCACGACGTTTCCCCTCCCGTGTTTAATCACGAGTGATTTAACCACAAATGTCTCACACCTGGATTTAAAGTACCGCAAGTTCCGTTGCTTCTGTCACGTGGAAATGGTGAGACGCAACCAAACACCACTAGCAGCCACTCCACCCCTCCCCCACCCCTTTAACATCGTTACCTTGAGCTCGTCCGCGGAGAGCGCGAGTGACGCTGCCGTCTTGGGCGGCGCGAGACGCGGCCCCAGCGAGGTGGAGGTCGCGTCGCCCCAGTTTAGGCCGGGCTGCGCCGCGGTTTTGGCCACTTCCTGTACAGGGGCGGTTGCGCCAGCCTGCCCGCCGGCCGCCAGCATGAGCGCCTGCCGCTTGGCCGCCCTCTCAGCCTCGATCTCCGCCTTCTTTCGCCGTCGCCGCTTCTGCTTCTGGAAGGTCATCTTGAGGCCGCCCTCCTAGGGAAGGTTGCAGCAATTGGTTGGTGAAGGGTAATGGCTATCGGCGCAAGGTCCAACAATAAACTGGTGGTTAGAAGGTTTTCTACAAGGCAGCCCCATATTGTGGTAGATCATATATCCATCTCACGCACGAAAGAAATTGGAAATTTACATCACTGACTCAGGAACTGACACTCGTTTGAGCAAAGAGACTGTGAATTGACTTGTCTATTAATCCTAGAAAACCTGAAAAGCCTTACTGAATCTCATGCATCTTTAACAGGATGGTCCCATTTGGCCAATTCTGTTTTAATGTTTTGCAAGTAGGAGTAAACCGGAGAACCGCCGAAAACCCACAACCATAAGGGGATAACAGTGCTAACGTACTCATAGATCAGCAGCCAATTTGCTCGACTGCCTTCTCTTGACCACCATCTAGTCTAGCAGATTGGGCATCTCACGCAAATAACTGAATCTGCGTGATCCCCTAACACTACTTTTAAAGCACTCACATACTAACAATATTATCCTTCTTTGTGCCAGGATACATCTGTCAACCAGGAATAGGTTTGGCAAAAACCAACAGTTTTTTTTTAAAGACATTGATTGCAGCGACAAATATGTTCATAAAAACGCTAAATGAAAACATAAAAGCAAGGGCTGATGATGAAGCAAGCAGTATGGCACAAAGAGTGAGCAACCATCAGGAACATCTCGCAGTGAGACCTATTGGGCATTGTTTATCCTCAAATTGCAACCCACTCTGCCAAAGTCACGAGCCCAGACAGTGCAAATTATCTGAGCACTTTATCCAGTTGGATGCAATGTTAACATCCTGGATACATCTTCAAATTATCCCACTGATTGTACAAAACACAGCAAATGTGTGGGTTCTGGGCTGGTGTATTTCGGTGACCTACGGGGAACGCAGGTTAAATGCTCTTTTATATTATGCTGCATACGCAATATACGTGGGGTTGTACTCATGTTTACACAATGATGTCATGCAGAAGCAGTTTATAGTGAAAGGTCACAGCCAACACATAGGCAGCGGGAACCACGAGGGGAAACAAAAATAAAAGTGCAAGAGTAATATCAGCCACAAATGCATTTTACAGGCACCACGAAAGGTACTTTTTGTCTCACTCATCATAAAAAAATATATATAAATGAAAAAAAAAACAACGCCATATACATGATGGTGCACAAATACATTAGTGACTATGCATCGCATCGCTTTCTGTTCAGAGAAACTGAACGTACGGTGACAATTTTCACTGTAAACTGCTTCTCCTCTTGGCTGTTGCCCTGCACCTGATCCAGGCCCTGCAGAGAGAGGGACACAGAGAAAGCCCCGGCGGACAGGGGCGGCAGCGTAGCGGTGGCGGCGGCGGCGGCGGCAGCAGTCGGGGCTGCGGTTGTGCCGGTGGCGACGCCGTGGTGGTGATGGTGGTGGTGGTGGAGAGGCAGGGTCTGGGACACCGATGGGGCCACTGCTGCAGGCATTGATCCTGCTGTAGTGGCCACTGTGGCCACTGCAGGAGTGGAGGTGTTGGAGACGGCGGCGGCGGCGGTGGTGCCAGATATCGTCAGTCCCATGGCACTGGCCAAGCTGTATAGCTCGTAGTGTGGCCGCCGCCGACTGGGCCACTTGCCCTTGAGCACCGCGTGGCAGATGAGGTCCACGCGGTTGATTATGATGCGGTCCTGTCGGGTTTGGTGGGAGGGAGCAGAGGCGGGGAGGGTAAGCGTGTATGAGCACAACATTTATAACAGGCTGTTGCCTGAGATTATTAACGAAAAACGGTAACGATTTATGCGAAGTCAGCAGTGGATGTCTCGCATTGTTCAGCGCCTGTCACGGGAATGCAAAACTTTCACAGACGGCTTAAGAGATGCCAACAAAAAATGTGAACTGCTCAATGTTTGGCGTCTATCACAGACTAACATTATGGTAGAACTCTTGTGTGTGTTTCTATATTTAATATTCCAAATTGTGAAAGTGGAACGATGTTACCATGTTAAAATGTTTATTATAACAACAGTTAAAACAGGCAGTATCAGTGGTGGTATAATCAGTCTCGGTGATGACTGGAAACCTTTCTATGACCAAAATTCAAAGTGCAATATAATGGTATCGGGAAAAACATTCGAACACCAAATGCTAATACTCGTTGCCATCGTCACACTATACAAAACAAATTCAGGAAGCAAAGAGCTGTACAGATTATAGTACAGAAGTGAGTGTTTCAGTCCTGACTTCCAGACATCAACTGTACCAGTCACAGACATGGCGTTCCAAATGTGGAAACAATCAGGTTACCAGTGTAGGTTTACTCTGGGCAGTGCATGTCAATAGGGTGGGAGGATCCGTAGTGCGTCTGAGCTGCTGACCTTTGGCCAGTGTGCAGAGGCACGGGGGCGCTCAGATGTGGGCGCAGCAGCAGCAGCTGTAGCAGCAACAGAAGCAGCAAGAGAATCGACAGCAGCAGCGACACCGACTTCCCCGTCTCCAGTCTCTTCCGCTTCGGTCATAGCAACGAGCGCCTCGCCGCTCCCGCCCAGTGCTCCCTCCTCGACGCTCCCGTCGCAGCTGGTGCCGACCGCCGCTGCCCCGATCACCATCTCCTCCCCACGGCTCTGCCCGCAGCCTTGCGCGGCCGCATCTTGGCAGCTGTGGCAGGGCGAGCTGCCGCCGCTCACGCCGCAGAGGCAGAGGGCGGCGGCCATCTCCCTGTCGAGCGCGGCGCACAGGACGGAGGCAGCTCCGTCGCCGAGATCGATCTTGAGCGCGAGCGCCGTGGCCTCCGAGGCCGACCCCGCGACCGTAGCCCCCTCGCTCGGCTGGTCGTGCGGCGGCTCCGCATCCACGCTCTCCTTCTTCAGTTCGGCCGCCTTCAGCAGACCATCCTTGCCTGCGTACAAGTCCTTGCAGTAGTCTTTGAGCTGCCTGTGGAACGCGTCCGGATCGACTGCGCCGTGCGTGGCGGGGAGGGAGGGATATAGCACCGGAATGAGAACACGAAGGCAGTGAGGCAATTACCCCTTCTGGTAGCTATATAATAATATATATTAGTAACGCGCGTATATTCTCCGGGCGCGTTGCGCCCGTTGATTCGGAGGCACGAGACCTGCCTCAAAATACAATAACGATGCAATTACCCGGCACTGCACTGCTAAATTCTGTCTCCTATTACTGGTAGCAGTAGTAGTGGACTGATAATATATATAGACATTCAATTGGAACCCCCCTCGTCTCTTGCACCAAAGAAGGAGCAAAGTCTAAAATTCCACGTTGCTATGAATGTTTACGTACAAAAGCCCCCACGCCTCTCGACCAACGGTGGCAAAGCAAACTTACGCTTCACGTCATCTTCGCATTTCAGCAGCGCGTCTTGCTTCTCTTCCTTCTTGACCTTGCCGGGCTCCACGGCCGTGCCATCCTCCACCTTGGTCGCGACCTCCCCTTCCCACGGCTCGGCCTTGACGTCGCCGCCGCCGCCCTCCCGGCCGTCGCCCGGCGACCCCTCCTCCTTGACGGACGCGGGCGACGCGGGCGACGCGGGGCTCTCCGGCTCCGACTTGAGGATCTTCTCCCCGAGCTCGGCCACGTCCCACGACTCGGTCTTGAGGCACAGGTCGGGCAGCTCCAGCTTGGACAGGATGTCGTGTTCCGTCACCCCGCGGAGCGGCGCCTCCAGGGCCGCGTCGTCCAGAGTCTCCCGCTTGAACGGCGAGTCCCGGGAGTCCTTGGAGACGGCGGCGGCGGTGGCGGCGGCGATGGCGGAATCCGAGGAGAGCGAGGGTCCCCGCGAGAGCGCGAGCCGCGGGAACGCGTCCCCCGCCAGGCCGAGGAGGGGGCTCGGGGGCAGCTCGGCGGAACCCTGCGACGAGGGGCTGGCGGCGCCGGGACCCCCCAGCAGCTCCTGCATGGGGTTGAGCAGCAGGTCGGGCTCTCCGGGCTCGCGCGGCGTGCTGCAGCGCGTCGTGGTGCCGGACGGCGGCGTCGCGGAGGAACGGGACGCGGCGCCGGGGTCGCCCGGCGGAGTCGAGGGCCGCGAGTCGACGCCGAGGCAGAGCGGCGCGGGGAGGCGGGCGTCCGCCTCGAAGGGGGGCGGCGGAGGCGGCGGGGGAGAGGCCCGCGAGAGCTGCGCGCAAACCTGCACGCGACACGGTGCGGACGGACGGCGCCACGGCTCGGGTGGAGGTCCTCATGCGAGCGGCTCGACCGAGCAGTTGTTTTAAAATGGGCACCGGTGAAAGGTTTAATTTTGGGGAAGTTAAAAGGAAACAGAGGAAAGGGATATCTGGTCCACTCTCCTTGGACTGCTGCCACCGCGACCCTCACCAGGACAAGCGGTTTAGAAAATTGATGGATGGATGGGTCTTATTTTGATAAGACTCAAGTGAGTCTTCGGGCTTGATTTCAGGGGGTACCTGCATTTACTTCTCAGGTTCATTATGATTATGAGTCTTTCCATGTTTTATTTCTGGGACGAATCAATGTATTGAACAAAACACATTCATATTAAACTTAATGTAAAGCATAGATTGATAGTTAACTGACGAGTTTTATCTTGCTTTAACACTCTGACACTGCTTTATAACACGCAAATATCTGTCCATTTTTGGTAGATTCTTAAAAATCCAGCCTATCATATGTGGTATATATCCACCACTGGTTCTGTGCTATCAGAGCAGACAAGCACCAACCCCCTACATTGATTTGGGCAGTTAAGACAATATTACTTATCATTTAAATCAAAAACTATTTCATGCAATTAACATCAAAAACAGGAGTCAAAACACGATCGCAAAGACATTCGGGCCTTGACCCTGAAAATTATTTCGCAGCACACTTCCACCATCCGACAATATCACCGTGCGACCGTGATCGTTGGGGCAGCACCTCGAGCTGCGAGGACAGCAGGGGAGTGCCGTCCACATCGGGGAAGTGAAGGCCGGTCCGGGAGACGGCGGAAGCGGCGTCGGCCGCTGTGGTGAGGGTGCTGCCGAGGAGAATGTCCGGGCTCGTCCCGTGCGTACAAGTGTCGCCCGCGTCTCTCGACCCCTCCGTAGCAACTGCCGTCATACACTCGCGCTGCATCCGCAGGAAGGAGAACTCGGGGTCGTTGAGCATGTGGTAGTCGGTGCGGCTCACGCCGTGCTTGGCGGCCGAGAGGAGCAGCTCGCGGTCGTGCGTGCCGCACTGCCACCAGCTGGGCAGTTCCACCGACGGCTGGCACAGCCGCAGGCGCTCCGTGAGGTGCGGGTGGCGCAGCACCTGCTCGCGCACCTTGCGCAGCAGTTCGATGCGATAGAGCGTGCGCGAGGCGCGCTCCTCCGTGATGGGCTCCACCAGAAAGCCCGGCTCCAGCGAGTCTGTGCGACGACACACGCCGCAAAGTGTCACCGCCGTTTCTCGGCTCGCCGGAGTTAAGGGTCGTGCTGTGTGTCGGGTCGGCAAGACGCAAGCGAGTAGGTCGGCATTTTATCTTCGGAACTTAATTTAGTAACATTTCCATTTTTAAAGCCTGGAAAACCTATAAGCAATCCTCATGTCCTAAAAATGAAGCTACTGGACGTGTACAACTTGCGGTTTAAGCCAGCACGACACCAGTAACACTAATAATGAGGCAACGGCGAGATACAGTAAACGAAGCTGAAATTAACTGGGCCGCACAGCCACTGAGTGGAGGAACAGCAAGGAGAAGCAGCCAGCTGCTGCTGCTGAGGGTGTGCAGTGCTTCCCACGAACAAACAAAACGCATCAACGCGCCGGGCAAATCAGCGGCGGCCGCTCGGCGTGACGCCACGGCCATAACAAGGGCGGCTGCAAATCTCGTTAACAAAGAAACGGGCGCCACAGCGAGTGCTATCGAACGCAAAACGCCAATATGGTGCCGTTAAATCAAACGGGCGTGCAGCCAGCGCCATAATTGAACACAACACGCCACTGAAGCCTGTTAACCAGGGCGGTAAACACGTCAGTCAGTCACCCCTCCCCCACCCACCAAACACAATGCCGCTCGACGGAACCACCCACCTTCGGCGTCGGAGGGCGGCAGGCGGCAGACCTTGCGGCACATGGCGACGAAGGCCTGGAAGTAGCGCGTGAGGCTGTCGTCTGTCTTCTTGTCGAGACGCGCGAACGAGCGGAAGCGCGTCCAGTCGAAGCGCCGCCGCTGGGGTTCGAACTCGACGCCGAACGTGGACACGACGCGGTAGAAGTCGGCCTCTTCCCGCCGGGTCCACCTGAGGTCCGAGGGGGCGGCCACAAGAAGGGAAAGGTCGTGTGGTCAGAGAGAGCCAAGGACTAATTCGCTGACTCGCGGATTAGTCAGTCGCCCGTAGACGATTCAGCAAGTCGCTCCCTTAGGCACGAGTGACTGGATGAAGGACGAGTCACCCAAAGATAAAACATTCACACATAAGACAGCCAGTCACCTGTAATGTGGTTAGTCCTTTGTGGATTGGTCGGTCACTAAAGCACAATGTCTTGAATTGTGAATAAACGCCAGTCATTTACACATTGAACAATCTGTTACCTGGGAGAAGTCTGTGAATAATGAAATAACCCACAATTGATTAAGTCACTGATAAATAATGCAGTCAGCAAACAGAAATCCAGTCACAAAGGGCCGAACCGCCGCGCGAAACCCTCTTTGCGGATGGACCCCGACACGACGGCACAAACCTCTGGCGCTTCTCAAGCCGCGCAAACTCGCGCGCCCTGAACGCCTCCTCGCGCTGCGCAGCATCGCCGATGCCCCACACGAGCCCCGAGTCGCCGGCGCCCTGCAGCGTTCCACCCAGCGCGCCCCGCACGCCCTCGCCCTGCAGCTGCTGTTGATGTTGCAGCTGCTGATGCTGAAGCAGCTGCTGCTGCTGATGATGCTGCTGCTGCTGTAGCTGCTGCTGTAGCTGCTGCTGTAGCTGCTGCTGCACGGGAGGTCCCTGCGCGAGCGACGGCGACGCAGCCGCCGACGCCGCCGCCGAAGAAACCGCCGCCGGCAGAGCGGCGACCGCTGGGGAGCCGTGTCTGAGCGAGGGCGAGAGGCCCTGGAGCCCGTGCGGCTCCACCCTGCCGCCGGGGAACGGCGGCTCGAAGGGGCTTCCGCCGGCGGGCGGCGCCGCCTGCAGCGTCAGCTCGTCGTTGCGGCGGCGCCGGCGGCGGCGCTGCCCGACCAGGCCTCCCCGGGCCTGCGCCTCCAGCCGCTGCTGCTGTTGCTTGTAACAGCGCTGGTAGGTGGTGACGAGGCGCCGCAGGCGAGCGGTCAGCGTTGACGCCGAGGGCCAGTAGAGCTTGCCCAGCTCGGTGGGGCCCGAGACGCCGATGTTGTGCGGGTCTTAAGGGACACGCGGACAAAGCGGCCGTGCGGTCAGTGGCCGTGCGGGCCAATGTTTTCCGCCGCTTTGCGATCCTTTTGCCTGCCGTCAGGTCAAGTGATAGCCAAGCGAGATGTGATGTCCAAATTCATACGTTGACGTTGATTTAGCTTAAGAGAACACAAAGGTTGTCTGTGTCAACTAAGTGTGACACGTTTATCCTTTGCCATATGCTTACACAATCGGTAAAAAGGAAATTATGCAAACTTTCATGAACAAATTGCTGCTCTTAATACTGGAACGATAAAATATAATTAACCTGGACAGTGAGTAAATCCCAATGCAGTTTTCAAACATACCCAGGTATGATTAGAGCACTTGAATGCCTCAGCATGTGAAAGCACTTTATATCTCATTTCAACCATATAAAGGACAGCTCCTGTCTGCAAGTCGGCATTAGTCCACTCACTGAGGGTGCTGATTGATATGTGTAATCTGTGGGTAAATTTTCAGATTTGTCAAATTTGGCCGTTGACACCGGCACACAGTGGCCAACTCTTTTCATATAACGTCGCAGATGGTGGGATGTAAACACAGATCTTCCGCCTCTACTAAGCTCTGGATGTCTCATTATGGGTTGTAAGCCAAAGCCATAGTGCATGACCAGAGGCTCCAGCTTACTGACAGCGATAAGCCAGGGGGAGACAAATGCTGTATAAAGTGGCTTGAGGACAATCACATGTATACACTTGAGTAGAGAGGAGGCAAGCTTTGTGCCAAGGCCACTTTAAGTAATCTTTAAAACTGCACCAGACTAAATTCCAGCTCCAATACATGGGCACAGCAATACATAATTAAACTAGCCACCAAAATAGACACATCAATAAATAAACAATTCTGACACACAAGCTTTGAACAATATATAAAATCGGCACTGCAGCTATGCAAGCCTCAAATCACATACAATGTACAGTATACATATATAAACCGATAATGCCGTGCTAGAACGTGAAAAGAATGTTTCGCTGTTCATCAGAGAAGCATTGATGTTAACTGGATCAAAGCATCCTCAAGCTTCTATTGGATTTTCAGACGTCTTACCTTCGGAGATGTCAATCTGTAAACTCCCTGGAGACATTGAATCGTCCTGCCAAGATAACAATAAACACCATTATCCACCGTTCCACAGCATTCAAAGTCCCCTTGTACATGCATTGTAAGGTTGAAAGCAAAAGAGATTAGTGAAGACGTTTTAGAAATGTTAAGTGGCTGGGTGACAAAGGTGGTGGCTCCTAATGTCAGAGCACTGAACCAGCAATACTGAAATCCTGTGTTGGGATTTAGGCAGGCACTTGCGATTACAATTAACTGACCAATTGTTGTAGCAAGTTTGATGGTCTCTGCTTCGACCATTAACAACTGTACAAGACATTGTGCTATAAATATGATTTTGAACTTAATTTGGCCCATCAATCGCTGATGCTGAGTGAAGCTACATGACTCGTGTGGGCAAGATAGGGTTTGTGCAGTGTCTTCAGCAGTAGTTCCTTGAAGTCACCTTGTGCGATCATTCCCTGACAATATGAGGTCCTCCAGAATGAATGAGTTATAGTAGGGTGCTTCTCATTCTCAACACTGAACTCAAACAAGGAAAACTGCGATATACATAAAGTACTTGGTGGTAAAACTCACAGGTGCACTGAAACAAAATACATGTGGTGAACTGGAATAATATCTCTATTTACGCTGACAACTTGAAGAGAATGCCTATTGTAGTAATGTGCATAACTGCTATGCACAGACCAATGGAGTCTAAGGGCTGGAAAAATATACACACACCTCGAGGTCCATGTCGTTCTTGAAAATAGTACGGCCAGGTTTGTACTCCGGATCTTCAAACTCTTCAGTGGCAAACTCCGGACTATTGTGTAATAAGGGAAAGAAATGCGTTATTTGTACCAAATAAATGCCAAGATGCTCACTAACCAAGCTTACTTACACACATACACACTCCTGAAGGCGACAATGAAGTGCTGGTCTGCAACAGGAAAGTTGCACCAGACTAGCTGCACACTGAGGCTAGGCAGAGTGATTAATGCTCACTGCCTTGCAGTTAAAGCATATACCTCCACATATACTTACAAACACAGACACAAACATGGACACGCATGCAAATACACACACGCAACAATGACTGATATCCCATGCAGTCTACAAAGACTGTTGGGGTAAGTGCTGTTGGCAAGCACAGCACATGAGGGAGTTATTCAGCCAGCACCACTCCCAATCACCGAATGCTGATGCGTACACACCCCACAAGGTTCTAATTCCGGGCTGAGTCAACCTAGGGCAGACGCAGGACAGGTTCAGAAATCACTTGCCACTGGATATTTGCCATGGCAGGAAATCAAACGGAGATCGCGGGGTTCGTTGGGCAGTGCGCCAAGTGCTATGCCGGCACTCCTCACAAACACACGGAAGCATCCTGGGCTGAGCCCGTGTGGATTCAGGTCTGCGTGGGGCCCAAGGTTTATTGATCTGCTCACCCGTCCGCTAGGAAGTCGTAGTTGCGCTGCTCGGCGGCAATTGCCATCTGGTCAGGCATGCCCACACGCTCCAAGAAGCAGAGCGCCGGGTCCGCTCGCATTGAGTTGTACTTCTCGTAGCCTGCAGGCAAGAGGACGCACGCACTGCAGACTGCCACTAACACAAGACAAGCACACTGCTTAACCCTAACCTCAAGCACTGCGACCCACCGATGCGGGCCACGAGCGCCACCTAGTGGTCTGTGGAGACCATACCCCAAGAGGGCCAAGTGGGCCTTGAGGTGCAAAAGGTTGAGAACCCCTGCTCTAGCGTAGCATGTGCACACTGTCTAAACACAGCCAATAGTGCACACACCGTTTAACTCTAACCCACATTAATGACATTGCTTTACTTCAGTGTAAATGTTCATACAGTTTACCTGTTGCTGTAATTAATTTGCACGGTTACAAAGTGCGTTGATTGCACATAATCTGTGCATACGTACACTGGTGTGCTCATTCATTTGCACGGTTACAAAGTGTGTCCTTGGTTACGTTAAGCGTACTGGTTTGTGGTTAATCTGTACACGTGCAGCGTGAGAGCGCAACCGAGTGCTGTGAGTCTCAGGATGTTCACGCGCCGGGTTGGCTGACGGTGGGAAACGTGGGCCTCACCGTGCTTGCAGACCCCGATGAGCAGCGACTTGTCGGCGTCGGCGTCCCACCACGAGACGGGCTGCTCCCCGGCCTCCGCCTCCGGGATCCAGATGTCAATCTCGCTGCAGACAGCAGCGTCATGCGGTGCCCACGGTAACGGGTTAACGATCAGAGTGTACCCTCCCAGTGTACCGCCCGCACCAGCGTACCATCCACCCCAGTATACCATCCACTCCAGTGCGCTATTGCTCCGTGTTGACTGCAGCGCCAATGATTCCATAATTTTTGTTTTGAGAGAAAGAACCCCAAGCTAAGCAACCTCAAACGACTTGTACACATAAGCTATTAATATAGTCAACTATATTCCACACAATCATGAATGCACAATGTTATCCATCACATTAAAATGATAAGGATCCCTTATTTAGTCTTATAACCATTTGGAGCAAGTGCTCGCAATGACTTGCTGGCAACATGTAACGCTGACGAATCTAAATTTACACAACCACACGCATATATGTACCTAGTGTGGTGGTCGCAAATAAAACAGCAACGTACCTGGCATCTACGCCGTCAAACACGCGGTCGGCATTGTCTCCGATCACTTCCTGCCTCAGGTAGTAGAGCATGCGTACGCGCAGGAGAACCCTGGGAGCAGCGTCGGGACACAGGGGACGGCAATCACAGCTCTGCTCGACACGTGCAGCAGCAGCACACAGGGGAATAGGCCTCTTCCCACACTCCGGTCTGCTGCACCCACACTCACCTTAACCTCCACACTTTCCTTCTCAGATGTTGGTCAGACAATATGCATGCGCGGCAAATATTCTCAACTAAAGTCAACTTAAGCACAATACTTCTTAGGAAGAGAAATGGCTAATCATACGACTGTAATAGTCACCTGAAAAAAAAATGTCGTGGGCAGTCTGGTGGATATCCTATATCTGAACTGGCCCATACTACAGGGATGTGAATTTCCACTAGCTGCTTAGGGCTGTCCCAATACTCATAAATTGAGTGGATATACCATAACCCTCACATAATGGGGTTTATTGGGAACTCACTAAATGGAATAGAACGGTAAAAATTGGGAACTGTGCTGCCAATGCTCACAAATTTAAGGGCAAAGCAATGCGGTGGTTAGCTGCGTCTCCACTGTGCACATAGCAAGGAGTCCTGCTTTGTATTGTACAGTAACTTCTCTAGTGGTGAATTGTGGGCTCAGGTAGTGTCCATTTAACCGCTCTCTTTCATTGACTTTTGCACTTTTAAAATCTAAAAGTCACTAGGTACAATTGCAAGCTAGAAAATAGCTCAATTTGGTCTTCAGGGAAATAATGGGGTGTTGGGAAGAAAAAAATAAAAATGGATTTACAGGGGCACCCCACCCATAAATGAGCCAGTTATTTTGAGGACACAGTGTATATTTGTTGCTCCTTCTCCCACGTGGCCCTGCTTGTGGCAAATCTCTCCCCTCTCGTGCTTGAAACTAACTTGTTGCAGTGGTGCTTCAGGTGCTTCTTGTAGCCATCATCGAGGAGCAGTGCCTCGGGGTTGTACTTGGCGAGCCAGTCGGTCTTGGCTGGGTCAAGCGTGCTGATCTGGGACTTCACCTTCTTGCCTTTGCGTCCCCTTGGCACCGGTGCCGACAGCCCTGAAGAGGTGAAACGACATCACGTCACCGAACACGCACGGCAATGCCCTCGCATGCTAGATGTACAGCGCCATGGTCAATCCACTGCTGGATGAGGCCCTCCAACCACCACCAACCACCAGGGGAGGTCGTGGGGTCATTGAAGGTAGATACCGCAGACATGAAAGGATGATACAGGACAAGAATGGATTTTGTTGTGATACTCTCCTGCTCACAATCTCATCCCACAGGAGCTTATAACGCATGTTTTTAAAATGTAAGGTGGTCACCTATCCAAGCACTCTCGAAGTTTAAGCCTGTTTACCTTCTGAGATCAGGCAAATCAGGTACATGCTGGGTGCTTGATCATAATATCTGATAGCCTACCATAACTAAACTGCAATTAAAAGTACATTTAAGTCCTTCCTTTAAACTGCTTTTCATACGTGGTCACCGACACACTCCAGTTCACTGGTATCTGAACTGGAGCGTGTCCATGACCACCGTATGAACTGCATTCTCAACTGCAGTAAGTTACTGGATTTACACTCATGCTGCATATTGGGTATGAAATGAACAATTAATTCATGGATTTAAATAGATCCTTATGCTCATGACACATGAATAAAATTAATCGCAGAAGGTAAGTTTACAAACTGAGCATTCATGATTTATGGAAAGTATGCACAAACACAACAAAGTTGAAACCGATAAAGAAGATGGTTAACATGAGGCAAATACATGGTTATTGGATTCAATCGTGACCCTGAATTTGCGGACATGAATCCTTTCCATGACAATGTGGGCTCTGTATTTCTTTATTTGCTTACAAGTTAATCGTACATAATTGAGACCGTTTTAAAATTTAAAGGAATACACCTTTGCATGTTAATATATGAATAGATTATTGACTTGCTTCATTCAAATTCAAGTAATGAAATATAGCTTGAGGCGATAACAATCATCTCTTTCTAGCGTCCTCTCCATGACACTTAGAAATAAATATTTTAAAAAAAGAGTTTGGTGATTTAAGTTTGTTGTATATTCAGTCTAGTTAATTGGTATTCATTGGCAGGCAATTTGAAAATTACAATTAAGAACAGCAGGAATAAGAATCTGATCTTTAAATATCGCTACTGTAAAAATCAGAATACTGTGAAATGTGTTCATAATAATGACCAATCACAATAAACTTTGTCACAATTAAACACGTTCTGGCTCTACGGTCGTAACATTCAGTTTGATTGCTGTGCAACAATGTTTGCAAGGTACAAACAGGTGCACCACCCATTGTTGGTAAGAGGGCCATTGAAGGAACATGGGAAGTAGTTCTATGCAGACATCTTCCCTGGGTCGTTACTCCTGGGCATGTCCTCGTAGTTGTGCTGCAAAGCCCTTCAATGTGTTTTTGGGTTGCAACGTGTGTTGTTCAGTGCGTTTCTCTCCACATGCTGGAAGCTACTTCAGGTGAGCGGTACAACCCAAAAATAAATCGCAAATCTTTCTAGGTCATGCTCTTTCAGGATGTTTACTGAGAACTCAGAATGGAATTGTTTTCATGTGATATGGCAAGCACAGTCAACCCAATGCACGTTAACAGCTGGCAAGTATGTAACAAAGGAGGCGAGGTTTATGGACTCAAATACCAAGAGGTGAGCCTTCAAGCCGAATGGAGGCTTCAAAGTCTCCCTCTATCAAAACACAGCTCAGTAGGGATGCCCTTGTTGGGATGTTAATGACTGAATGGAGTGTGTGATGACTGAAAATCAGTGCAGCATACACATGCAAGGGGCACCAATTGAGATGTTAGTGGGGGGGATGTAGGGAGCCTTCATCCTATTATCATTCTCAGCAAGGGATGCAATGCACTTGCTGGCTCTTTTTCATGTTTTTGTAAATAGTTATCACCGTTTACATGCCAACTGCCTTATTGATGTCATGCCATGAGCAGAACAAAGGTCTTTTCAGAATGCCTTCAGACAAGCGAATCATATATTGTCCGATGACACCACATACCTACTTTGCAGTACATGTATTCAATATTGGTTAATGCATACAACTCAATATATGTCAATGGCGATTTGAAGAATCTTATTTTTTGGCCTCTCACCGAAGAGCTCTCCTTTGGGCTTTAAATCTGTTACAAGCAGGGTTCATCATGTTCCTTTAGTGCTCCATTAAGTGAAACACCAGAATAATTCCTCGATGAGCTCACATTTGCGTTGTTTGTATTGTATTTTTAGTTTTAAATGTGGTATCCGTGCTGTTTGTGTAGTTTGTACTATCTACTTTTTGTCTAAGGATCTACTTTGATCAATAAATCATTACAAGCCTACTAAATGGTTATTCTTGACAGGCAGTCACCATAAAGCTCACTACACTTGGAAATCTGGCTTGACGATGGGTGGTTGGGCATACCGCATCAGTGGGCGAATTGGAAATAGGACAGCATTGCATTGACGGCAGCTCTCAAACCGACACCTGGCGACACCGTAACCAGGCATTCCCTGCTCAAGCCGTGAGTGGCTTGGGCGGGGAATGCCTGGCGAGTGGCTAGATTGGGGAGTGTCTGGTGAGTGGCGGTGAGAAAGGCTCACCCGAGTGGTTCTGCAGGGTGCGCGCCTGCCCGTCGTGTGACGGCGTGATGAGGTCCCACATGAAGCCCTTGATGCGCTCGTCGCCGCGGTAGTGCAGCAGGCAGTAGGCCATCGACACGCGGCATATGAGCTCCACGTCGCGTTCCACCAGCTGGCGCTTGAAGCGGCCGTGCCGCAGGATGTCCGGCCACCGGCCCCAGCTGAGGGCGGCCGCGCGGGGGAGGGGCACGGGAGGGCACAAGTGGTGCATGGGTTCACATGGATTCTATGTAAGGCAGCCCCACCAAACCGATGCCCTGTTCATGAATATTTGATCACCTTATATTAAGTTGTTGACGACTGAAGCTTTTACTGGCCGAGGTGGCATCGCATTCAGAATTTTCTTTTCACAACCAAAAGGTCACGGTTATTTCAAACCCTGGTCAGGGGTTAATTACAAGGTTAAAGAATAAGTGCCACTGTGGAAAATTATCAACGGTTGCACAATAATAAGACAGCTTATTTTCTTAAGAATGTGGAACTTCCAAGCTTAGTTTACAGTCAGTAGCACAGAGGGCCACAGCCCCTCACCTGCTTGAGCAGCAAGACACTATGACCTTGAACATGACTTTATGCCATCTGCCATTAAAAGCTCACAGCATGTTCCACTGTTAAAAAATATTCTGTAACTGCACGATGGCAATGATTATAATGACGTAGTGATCATTCAAGCAAAATAACAAGGCACGGTTCCGTCATGTTAAATATATATCTACTTGAGACCGCATATCTCTGCAACATATATGTCTTTTTGTCCAGTGATGGTATATGACAGATAATTGCAAAACAAAATGTCAAATATAACAAGAATACAATGGTTGTGGATGCTGATGGGGAATTGGTGCAGTGTGAAAATCGTGCTATCTCACTGCCCAGATGTGCTTGATGCAGGCAGACACAAATGCGGTACATACAAGCACATGTGCACTTGCACATGCACACAGCACATGCTTTGCTACCACAAGCACAACTGTCGCATAGCACGTTGCATGTCTGCACTCAACCATGCCAAAAGCAAAGCTCAAGGCCCAATTAATTACGGACGTAATTAATGCACTGGCATTAAACGGAATGCTAATGACGAAGCTGACAACAAATGTCGAGGAAGGGATATGTATGCATGACATGGCTTGGAAAATAACAACCATGCACGGACAAGTATTGCATAAAACACATATATTTTTAGATCACATCTTACACCGCTATTTTAGAGGAAAAATATCATGCACACACGTTTACACGATAAATTGCTTAATTAAATCATAATCCATCATTTGCATCAACTGGTTCATCAAATAAATTGATTGTGACAGCTCGAATTACCATTCGCCCAGCCGCTCACCACTTTAAGTTTGTTAGGGGTATTCAAGCATGTAAACCTTTGTTACGCGACATTTACAGCATTAACATATTTTAGAGGGGGGCTGGCATGCGGGCGCGGGGAAGAGGTTCACGGTGATGCGAGCGACGCGTAACGCACGATGACACGGCGGCACAAACGCCTCCGCGGTCACCGATACAGTGCGGCGGTGCGAGCCATCCTGGAGAGATACGCTTGGTAGAGATAAGGTGCGGTAAAGGCTAACATGGTGCCTATATTTGCCTTGTGTTGTGCCTGTGTTTACATATGGGGGAGAATTTAGAAAAATAGTCTCTCCAAGATATTGGTTTAAATGTTCATTATCTCAGACAGCAATGATGGAGGAGGATGAGGTGCTACATGAATTAGATAGTGTTCCTGGATGTGCTCTGTTCTCTCATTTCTATATCTGTATTTCACCCTGAGCTCGTCAGAATAGTGCTGTGCTGAGAGGGCTATATTTACAATCAGAGGATGACAAGTTAAATTCCCCGTTATAGATCAACTCAACCTACGGTCGCAATGCACAGCCTTAATCTTATATGGTTATTTAAAAAAAGAAAAGTGCAATGCTATGTATTTTGGACTATTTTATTTGAAAAATGTATTCAATGCTATGTGGTTGATTTAAATTTTGGTCATTTATGAATCTTGTATATATTTTAATTATTGTCAGCAATTCGCATGTTTGTTGTGTCGCAGGAGTCCCCTTAAAGAGCTTGCAAGCTCACTGGGTATTTTTCTGCTGTAATCTATCTATCACGGTCTCTCTCCGGGGGGTCCAAAAAAACCGAGCGTGACTTTTTGGAAAAAAAATTGACGGCGAATGTCCACCTACCCGTAGATGAGCAGGTTCTTCTCGACGCGGAAGCACTCGGTGCGCTGGTAGCCCTGCGCCCGCTCGTGGGGGCGGCGGCCCTTGTGCGGCCGCTCGTCGTCACTCTCCAGGCCCGACAGCTCAGCCAGGTCCTCGCCCTTAGCAGCCGTGTACTGACGCACCTGCTTGCGGATGCGTGGCGTGTCGATCACCAGGCTGTTCTGCTCGACAAAAACAAAGACAAAGATCCCCCGTGTAGCCTTAACAGACTGTTGGCGCAAGTGCCGTTAGCGAGCACCTATGAAGGGTCGACACGGCACACGAGGGGGTGGGTGACCAGCACCACGCCCGGCTGCCTTTGTCTCCCTAGTGGCGATGTTTATACACACCGCACTAGGTACTCATTTGAGGCTGAGTCGACCTCGGGGATGCCCAGGACCTGGTCAGAAAATCGTCACTGGTTTTGGCCGTGAGCGGGATTCGAACTCGGGTCGCCAGATTCGTAGCCTGGTGCGCTAACCACTGGGCTACCGCTCCCCACGCACACGCGCACACACGCGCACGCGCACAAGCGCCGCGAGCGCACACAGATTAAGACGCAAAGGGCAATGGCCCTACCACCTATGCACCGTTTAGTTGGGATGTAATCAATTGATTGAAATTGATTGTTGAGGTGGTCTGATGGCTTGGCGGGGAGGGGGCGGGGGCTGGGTTTAGAGGTCAGCTGACACCGCTGATCTTATGGGTTTGAATCTGGGCAGCCACCCATGATTTAAGTAGGTATTCTCAAGAATAGGAAGTTTACGGTCGAAGCCGAATCATGGATTTCTGCATGCAAAAACACATCATATGAAATTTGTCATCGTGCTGAACTGGCTTATTCCTGCTCTAATAATGTGAGCAGCTGTTAAGGCCGGAATGGCGTGTTTGAGGTTGCATTATGGCCAGCACGAAGCTCGTCCGCCTTTGTCTCCACAGGGCTGATGTGTGCACACATTTAAGGCTGAGTCAACCTAGGGGAAGCCCAGAATTGGTTCATATTGCCCTAATCACTGACATTAGCCATGGCCAGTGCAGAGAGCGAGCACTTATAAAGGCCAGTACGGTACATGAGAAGGTGGGTGTTAACACAGATGGCTGTCACACAATGCCTGGCACACACTGGCCATACTCACCTTCCCATGCAGCGATTCGAGGTCAATCTCTGCCTTCTTTGCCCATTTCTGCCAGAAGTTGGGATCGTCCAGTGAGATATCCGTCCTGTTTCCTGACGCGACGAAGCTCGCCTGCAGCACACACAGCGCGGTCGATCTGAAGCCGCGAACCAACCACGGCGTCCCCCATGACCGCAAGCACAGCCCCTCTTTCAGTGACGTTTGTTGACTTATTAAGGGGCAATTTATTGTTGTCCCCAAAGTAATCTAGCCTGCATTATTCGATCATATGTTCAACCACAGACTCTGTGATGAGCAGCTGCTGAACCTTTTTTTGCATGTCTAATTGATGTATACCTAGAATATGAGATATGTACTTCCCTTTCGTATTATCACATGTATTGGAAATCCCTTCTTTGGAAATGTAAAAAATGGACTCCTTACCGGTCAAACATGAAGCTGAACGCAAATTTTGAACAAGTTTTTTTGTTGTGTCTTACGTGAATTAAATTTGTTCTTTTTAGCAGTGTTGCTTAAATTATATTAGATCGCGATGACGATGCTGATGATGGTAACTGTGATTGCAATGGTAGAGGTGACGATGAGGATGATGGTGGTTCAGCGTCACCTTGGCGAAAGTGGAGCCCTTGCCCTCAGACTCGATGGTGATGGTGTGCGTGCGGCGCTGCAGGATTTGGTCGATGTCCTCCTCACAGAACTTAGAGCCCTCGTCCTCCTCATCCATGATGGCTCCATACGCGCCCTTCCTCAGCAGGTCCTCGATCTCCTTCTTGGACATCTGCTGCTTCACGGCAGAACCACATACCATCGTCAGAATCTCCAAGGGATGTGTGGACGGGTCAAAAAATGCAATGCTACTTCAGAGGTGGCCAGGTAGTTCAGGAGAATGAGCACTGAGCCAGTACTGCTGAGATACAGAACTCGAATTTGTGGAAGTGCCCACGATTAAATTGGCTTTTCAAGTGTAGAGAGAACGGATAGTCTTAGCCTTGTCATCACTGACTGGACAAGAAAAGCAAGTCAAGAGTCAAATGCAACACACCATAAAAAGGTGCTGTATGAAAAAACAGATAAATATCACTGTATTCATGTAAGGTTTCACGGGTCGATGTATTGAGTGTTAGTCTGAGCGAAGAGAAACACTCAAAATGGGTAACCCGAAAGAGCAGCTCTTCAGAGAGAAATTCTCAAATCAATATCACTGTTGCCGACAAGGGACTGCCACGCTAAGGCGAGCACTGTAGAGAGGTCATCGTCGCGAGCACTAACCCCGTTGGTGGTGTTCTCCCGGCCGCTCATGGACTGCAGGACGGCGCGGTCGAGGCCCAGCTTGAGGCTCGCCTTGTCAAACATCTCGCGCTCGTACGAGTTGCGCGTGATCAGCCGGTACACCTTGACCGCCTTGCTCTGCCCGATTCGGTGGCACCGCGCCTGGGCCTGAGGCGGACATGCAGGACAAACAGATAAACCACACACATAGCAGAGGCTGTTTATAATGCACGTACGCGAGCAGATACTCAAGGCTGGCGGTCACAGTTCCCTTGGTAAAACTAGTGAATGACAGCGTTCATCTCCACTGACGGTCAGTGGTGGGAATTTCACATTCCCATGGCGAGCGCATGGGAGTGTGCAGTCATAGGATGACCTGTGTTGGTTTAGCACGGGGTGCTCATTTAACTGACAAAACAAAGCACGATGGCTGAATAAATGCACAACCTAGTGATCGCGCGTTCGGTACTAAAACCATAACCCTATTGGCAAGACCCTATGTATTACGTAGGTGTGGGTGTGTACCAGAAGGAAGTTACATTTATGCTTTAAATCTCAGGGAAAATTCTGGAGATTAAAATTCCGACGAGAAATTTGGCGGTAATAGGTTAATTATCCTGCCTAGGTTAATTGTCCTGACTAAATTGCCCCTAGTGTCCCAGGATGTTGTGGCTTCCTTGCCCCTCCCTGTTGGACAACTGTTAAAAGAGCTGCATAGCTCAGCGGTTTCTTCCAGCTTCAATAAAGCTGCCTGACTGATTAGTTCAGGTTCCACATCTCTAGGATTTAGCAGCAAAGTGTTTCCTTTTGAACTGATATCAGTAGGCACCATGCTGCGTATAACTGCAGGGTACTTGGTAATACTGGTGTAAGATATCTCACCTGCTAAGACAATGAGGCACATGTGTTAAAGCAAGGCAGGATTTATTTTGACATTTATTATGGCCAGCTAAACCAGAGCTGACGTCCCTCTAACCCAGAACATAAGGGGATCAAGTCACACTGCCTTAACAGGCCACACACAACTTTCTAAAGAGCCTCAGAAAAACTCAAGGTAGCCTTGGTTAAAACGATATAAAAACAATGCTACCGGGAAACATTCATTTGGCTGGAAGGCAAACAGGGCAATGGACTAAATGTCAATCAATAAATCAATGACCTTTATTTAGAAACCAGACGAGAGTCCAATGAAAGGAGATATATTGTTATTTAGTTTAAGTGGTTGAGCAAATCCCCTAACCAACCTTTTCACTAATTTAAAGAAGATGCAATTAAATGTAGATATCTGGGCTTTGTGTATAAAGACATCAGACATGAGTGGTAATCTTTATTAATGAGACAAAACACTTTATATCTAGGGTCAAATATATAATCGTGGCACTCTCACGACTTACGTTTCTCGGTTATTACTTGGGGTTATTTTCGAGCCCTCTCTAAATTTTGATTTGCATACCAAAAAACGAATACAATCTTGTTATTACCAGCTGAGAAACATTGCGAAAATTAGGTCATTTCTATCTCT
>JAZEWU010000022.1:7047112-7070249 GCA_036362915.1 Geotria australis | reverse complement strand
ATGAGGCAGTTAATCCAAAGGGAAGGTGTCTTAAACCCCCCTGTCTCTACCCACCCAGAGGTCCCCTCGTATTCTTGTGAGAAATTCTATTGGAGATGGGCAAGGTATGTGGATTTGGCCGACACCAACAATGCACAATGGCCTACTCTAGCGATGAGAGTCGTGGGAATTTTCACATCCTTGAGCGAGAAGACAAGACGTCTTTTGCCAGGGACGGCATGCTCGTTTAATAACATCCTGCAAGATATTATCGGCCAGGCGAGATGGTGAGTGAAAGAGCTTGCCTTCAACCGGACCATACCTTCACGTTATAAGTACCGTTTGTGGGTATTTAAAGGATATGCATTAAAAATAAATGTCTCTCATATTAACTACAGTCCTACGAATAGAAATGAAAGGACTTGAGGAATCATGAAAAAATATAAAGATGTAGCGCAGCAATTGCTGGGGTACACTACTGTGGGCTTCCACGAGAAGCTCTACAAAACCAATTTGAGGTTAATTTTGGCAAACTATTCTACAGCCAGCCAGATATCTTAAAAGAGATGGGAGTTCACACATGTTATCCCACCACGACTGTGTTGTACCCAATGAGGCTGCTGGGTGGAGAGAGGTGGCAGGACTGAAGAAACTTGCCCAACGTTTAAATTACAATGCCGGGAGAATGAATGGAACCGGAAACCTCTGAATTGCAAGTCCAGTGTGCAAACCTTTTCACCAAATCAGCATGAGGAACAGTAGCAGAGTTGAGCAACCAAGACTAGGGGATATCCAGGCTGCTTTCGGCTAATGCCGTCGAAAAAGTACACATCCGATGTTGCATGTAGGAGTGCACCTGCTGCCTCAGACTGCCATTCAAAGACACGCACGCACAGTCAAGCACACGAACACACAGGCGGACTGATGTGTAACGGTACGCAGACAGGCAGGCATGTATGCACATACTGACACGCGCACACAGATACCCGCAAGCATGCGCCCAGACGCGCACACACGTACGCACGCACGCACACGCAAGTACAGTCGCAACGCACATAGGCTGGATTCAGTTCGTAGGAGCGCCGTGCCAAACCACAAGAAGAAAAAAGGCTTCACGGTTTTTTCCCCCTCCAGCGGTGTATGCCAAAGCCATGCGACTGCCAAAACCCACAAGGGAGGAGGTTAACCCCTTCCTATCCCACAGCAATCGCGATCCCTGTCAGGTAATACTCGGTATTGCCTACGAATTCTACCAAACACTTCGAGGCCGAGCTGAAAGACAACGATGTCCAGAGGCTGACCATCGTGCTTCGACGAATCGCAAAGAAGCAACGCACAGACGCTACTCGGCTCTGTAGCCCTTTTCAAATTTGTGGCAAATATATTTCTTAAAAATTCAAACTCGAATGGCGTTTTTGGACATTTTAAGCAGAATAGTGACCCCCCACTGCCCATCTCTGTTGGTGGCCCGAACTAAATGGTGAAAATTCCACCGTCCAAATTGTCATATGCAGGGGATAATGTGTCAAGGAGTGACCATTATTCACTTCCCATAAAGGCATGGCCATTTTACAAACCTCAATGGAGATGACGGGATTATTCAATCCTTGACATGAAATATAATTTGCAAGCTTGTGCTTATACAAGTGGAAGTAAACGGGAGCACACAGCCAACACCTACACGTGTGATGGGGTAACACTATTCCCGTAAAGATGGAAACAGATAATGAACAGTCCACTTGCTGTACTGCCTTCTTCTGGTGAGCCAGGGAATGGCACCTCCTCGACACCCACGGGAAGGGAGTTTCGCAACATTTGTGAGGGGATCCACAAAACCCTCGCCTCCACAGTGCTGGATAACATGCGAGACATGTCCGCTCATATTTTAAAATTCCGCAACGTTACGTTTTGTAAAAACAAGTTTGTGCTACGTTGCATTATGACCAGTTGTGGCCTTCACGTGCCCTCATGCTTGCCTGCAAGCAAACAAACGCCTTTAGCAACTTCTCGCACACAAAAATAATGCACTCGTTACACAATTAGCCTTACAACGCATCATTCGTGCAAAAAGCCTCTTCCTATTGTTAGCAACGGGGGCCCCTCGGCATTAGTGTGAATGTACAAGGTTGGCCAGAAAATGACAAAAACCCACTCCCAACAATGAATAGACTATTGCAAGCGCTGGCAAGACCGCGGTGACCCGTCGTCAATGCCTCTGCCCAGCGTTGATCGGCGGCGGCGCAATCCGGGCAGCCCTGCCCACGCGGCGGGTGTGTGTGGTGGGGGGCACGGCGGGTGTGTGTGGTGGGGGGCACGGCGGGTGAGGGAACGAGGGCGGCAGCCTCTGGGACCGCGGCAAGAGTCTCGTGACGAGCAAGGTCCTCCCTGTGCCACCACAACGGGGATTCGATCCGGGTTAGACGTAACGAGAGCGGGGGATATGGGAGGAGACGGGCGGCTCGACTAACCACGTCTGACTATTTTTGATCAACTGGCTGCACAAGCTGGAGTTGAGAATTGGCTAAAAACCACCGTATATATTTGTCTTGGTCTACGTTAGGGGTTAGTGTTACGTGTGAGGATTACCATTGCTGTGCCGTCTGATGCCTTAACCCAAGCTAGTAAATGTAGTGATGTAGGTTTTACACGGCTTGATTCAAGCCAAAAAAAATATAATGAATGCCTCCCTGCTTGAACGGCGACTGTGGCAATACTGCTATGAAGACACTCTTAAGGAAATGGTAGAAAGTCCACAATGTTATGGCAGAGGACAGTCCTTCAAAGAGAATAACACGGTTGATTTCCACAACTTGTACTGAATAATAACGTACTTTATTTGACCAGAAAATGCTCAAAGTGTCTGAAGGAGATAACCCTCAAAGCTCTGCAGCGATGCATTCCCTGGACTGATGTACTAACATCTCCTGACCACCTCATAGGCCTAGCCTAGAAGACCTAGGATTTCTTGGCAATCACATCTCCAAGAACTTACCAGGCTAAACCCTGCTGAGGTTCAAAGCTTGAATGAGATCAGGTTCAACCAGGGTGCTTTGATGACCCCTGAGGGAAGAGAGACTATCTCAAACTGGGATCTTAACCCGCAAGTTTCAACCTGTGTGAGAAAATCTCCTGTCACAGTGCTAATATATACATGACGATATCTGAAATGGCACTGGGTTCACGACTTGCCATCACAGCTACACAAACCCCATAGACGCTATGTGCACGCAGAGGATACTAATTACTCATCAAACATTCCATGGTAAAAGAACCGACGTTAACACTGTCCCACAAAGGATGGACGTAAAACTTAACAAAACGATATTCCTGTTAGCGCAGCACGTATCTGGGATGCTGGTTGATTTATAAGAAATAATCAGGCGTTTTGGGTGGATGAGCAGCACACGGTCCTTTGCAGCAATGGAAATGAAGCTGCTGTGCCTGGAATTTACAGTGTAATAAAAATAAAATCCCGGTCCGTATCACGCAAGATGCCATTCCGTTCTGGAAACCAGTGCAAAATTATAATGATGATATTAACACAAGCTGAGCAGGACAGTCCAGTAAGTCAGCCTCCTGCTGCTTCACACAGGCAGGAAAGCAGGACTGAGTTTATGTCCCATAGCTTTCTGTCTGAATACGGAGATTTATTTATTTACAAGTACGTCTTTGTCAAATAATTAAGTTTTGCACTAACAATGTGAAGGCTTATTCTTATCCGAAGGAATATCAAGTACCCTGAATTAGAACACTATGTTTAATTGTGTAATAGACTGCACGACATTACCCTTTCGAACATTAACACAAGATAACATGCTGTGCTCCACTGTCTTTAAGCATGTGGCAAAACAACAACTTTCCTTAACAAGATATTAAAACCCTGAGCAAGATAGCAACCACAATAATGATGAATGCCATAACATTTGACTCTGGCCCATAGAAAGGCACTAGGGAAAGCATCATATGGTTGATTTCCTCTATAGTTCAGCAGGCCTAATTTTACTCTCCTGGTCACTTCTTTTATCAATTCTCCACATGTTTCATCCACCCAGTTTCAAAATGTACTGATGTCTATTGGGTTATTCCACAAGTTTTTGAATGTGACCTCCGACGTATCGCTCACAATCGCACAGGAACCGCAATCCCAAACAGGCTCCCAAGCACGTTGAACGAAACGTCGGGACATCACGCCGCTGAACGACACAACGGGTACAAACTGAAAACTCAGCGGAGGCTGGCAGCCGCATCGACTCTCGCTGCGAACGGAGACGACAAATCATCGAGGGAACCCTCGACGGGCCCAGGTTCGCGTCGCGTATCTCACCTCTTCTGCACGAGGTAGTCCTCCAGGATGTCGAGGCAGCGCACCATCTGCGAGAAGATGAGCACCTTGTGGCCGCCCTCCCGCAGCCGGGGCAGGAGCTTGTCGATTAGCACGAGCTTGCCGGCCGCCTGAACCATGGCTTGCAGGTAGAAGTCTGGCGCGTCAGCCCCGTGCGCCTCGCGGAAGTCCGACAGGATCTTCTCCTCCGCGCCTGTCGGGGCAAACAGCAGACAGACAGAAGCACCTTGAACCCGAGACCCTCTCTGTGTCCGCTGAATCGGAGTAGATCCATTGGCTGTGCAGAAATGGGGACCCTTCCTTTCCCTCCTAGTTTTGTTTGACCTGCTCAATCAAGCAAGCATTGTGTAAAATATACAAGGTTTTACCTTTTCTGGCAATGAGAGAGGTATTAAGATCTTAAAACACCAATTGGACACCTTTATGCAAAGGTTCCAGTTTGCAAGAAGCCACACATGCTTGTGGCAAAAACATGCAAACGAATGCTATGATAATATAGCATTGTCCTTCAAACCGATTGGCCCAACACTAGACAGCTTTCTTTATAATCTAGTCTCAGTGTTTTACACTGGCAAAAAGGTGCCCATAGTCTAAGCAAGCATTGTGTTTGGACGTCTAATTTTCTACCTGGTTAAAATGAGCATTGGGCAGGGAGAATAAACAACTACTGTAGGTTTTCCAGATACTTGTTTTATCAACCTCGATGAAGTGACAGTCTGAGTCGACAACTGAATGGCATTTGAACTCGCGGCCTTCTAATTGCAATTCAAGCACTCCAAACACAATGTCACCTCGTCAAACAAAAACAAATTAAAAAAACGAATCGATAAGGGCACAATCCATTTTCGATGCATGCAGACAACAAATGCTTCCTTGTGAAGATTGTCGATCGCGGATGTCGCGGTGGGAGGGTTGCCCACCCTCCACTCACCGTTGATGAGGTAGGGGTGGTTGCAGCACTTGCGCAGCTCCATCATGGTGTTCATGAGGTTCGGCAGGTTGGCCTGGCCAGCGCCCTTGGCCAGGAAGGAGAAGTTGCGCTCCAGGATGGCACGATAGTACTTCTTCTGGATGTTGGTGAGCTCCACCTCGATGATGGTCTCTTGCTTAGGTGCCAGGTTCTTCTCAACATCCTCCTTGAGCCGCCGCAGCATCATGGGCTTCAAGATGGCCTGGAGCTTTTGCACCTGTGCGAGGTTACGGGAATGGTGGGCGATTACAAAACGACACGGCGCAAACCATCTTTGGATCAGCTTTCACCCTCTGAATCCCATCAGCAGTCAGGTGGCATTGAGAAAATGTCAGAGCGTGCTCAGGAAAAAAAATAACAAAAACCCCCAAATCATTCACAACAAGTTTTGTAAACTAAAGGAAATCATAGTTTAAGGAAGACAACTGAAAATCCCAACAGAGTGTGCATATCTAGAACATGTATTAAAAGTGAACTGATATAAAAATTATGACAAAGAGGTGAATGAGAGCAGAATAGGAGGGGTGCTTTTGGAAAATTACATAATGTAGCAATATTCCTAGAGACCATAATGTTTCGCAGTGCATACTACACACATGGACTCTGACAAAGAACATGAAGCTACAACTGAAAAGTACGCAGAAATGTGAAGAGATTAACGTTGGGAATTATACAGAGAACATATGTAAATTGTCAGGCCTCACATCAACTGTTCAGGGCAGGATACAACTTTAAACTTTCACATTTGCAATATATTTTGTTTGAAATATATCTTTGCTTTGAACAGCCTTGATGTGACATGTTTAATGTTAAATTGATTAATATATTTCATGTTCTATTCCATTTGGATTTGGATAGAGCCTAAACACATAATAGTTGTCAAATTACAATTAACAAAGCTGGCTGTGATCCTCACTGTGTTGAAGCTTAATTTCCAGGGTACAGTGAACAAGGCGAAAGATTATGTGTTGGGAGTCACAACACGACGTATAATAAATGGTTACAATCTACGCACTGCGCTCGGCTCGGAAAACTTCTCATGTGGAGCAACATTATTAAAAGTCTCGCCATGCACACTGAGGAATTCGCATCATCAACCCAAAATCACTCACGTGGGAATACTGTTGTGGGAAACAAATAACAATGTTTACTCATCAGTCAAGCAAACGGCACGCACAGCCGTGAGGTGCGCCGCCGGGTCAACAGAATTGACAGCAGCAGCGGCAGCTGTGTCCCACCAGTGTCCGCTTACCCGGGGTACAGACGGATCGTGACATTAGCATGCGGAGGTTGCGCTGCGCTCCGCACTCCCTGCCTGTAGCCTATTAGTATTGCACGGCCGTAATTAAATGGCTGTCCGAGCTTCCGAGTGAGTCATCCGCAGAATCCCGATGCCGGCACACAACCATTACGGTGCGACTAGCAGTGTTTGCGATTTGTGAAACGTCAAATTACCTGTCCATTCTGTGTTGCTGTGACTGTGTATGCCTGTGTGCATGGCTCTCAGCTTTAATATTATGAAACAGCAACAACCGCTGAAGATTCTACAGCAATGTTCATTGCTTGGGAGCACTTAGGCCAAGGCGGATGGCTTTTTAACACAACCCATCTAGTACCATCATCAAATGCAAAAAGACCCTTAGCACCAGTAACTTCAACAGACATCAGATGTATTATTAGCAAATAATCTTGAGCAAATCATTGGATATTAGCAAATGATCTGTGTCCCATGTGGGTTCGTATTTTGGTAGCACACTGCATAACCTATGAGCCAGGATTGGATTCAAATTTCTAAACGCAAATTCAGGTGGCAAACACTCACAACTAGTGCATCCAGCTACTGCACATATTTTAGGCAGGATACTCATGCAGGAGCGTGTGTTTGTGATGTTAGGACTACTCCTCATTCCATCTTGAGGTGGAGTTACCTGCTCCTCCGACTTAAGCTGCCCAAACTCCTGCAGGAAGGCGGATTCGGAGGGGAAGCGCGCCGGCTCCAGGAAGTTGAGGAGGCTGAAGAGCTCCTCCACCGTGTTCTGCAATGGCGTGCCCGTGAGCAGCACCTTGTGCTCCTGGCAACAGCGCACCGCCAAAGACAGCAACACACTTTGCGGGCGCGCTTCCATGCAGAACCCCTTATATACCTTGTAGATTGACACCAAAGCTGTGTGTTTCAGGCTCTGTGCCACATTAGTTTGAAGCTTTGATAATGACAAAATGGCCTGAAAAGTTACCGTCAGGTGCACTAGTATAGTACTCTGTGACTTCACCGCGACATTACTCCTGCACGTGAAGACTTTATCAATGCAGTGACATGATGGACAGCCTGGGTGTGACATGATGGACAGTCTGGGTGTGACCAGACTACCAATTGAGATGAGGGTGCACTGTAATATGGGGTAAAGGGTGTCCGGAAATTCGTTAAATCCGGATGTTTATATGATGATCTTATATACAGAGTAATGACCATATGTTACAACAATTTACGTATTACGAACACCATTAAATATAGTAGTACATGCATCTAACAGCAGATAAACAATATTATGCAAAAAATGTCATTTTCCATATTTCCAATGCAGACTGCTGTCTTGGAAATAGCGGACAGCGTCTGTTGCTTCTGAAGTGTGTTGAATAGACGTCTGTTATAAAAACAAGGTCTCACTGTATTCCCTTTTAAGGCCATTGTGTTATCAACAAATGTGTTTTTTTTATTTACTTGTGATCAAAAACTACTCAGAAGGCTGAGCTCCACCCTGCACTATGACTCAAGTGCAGAAAAGAAGTGAACTTCTGGGTAGGGGGTCCTAGGGGAGAGATATGTGGCCAAGGGGGGCACTCATTGCCTGTCTCAATGCTGTAGGTGCAGAAACCAACGTTAAAACCTTGATGTTGGACATGATCCTGGATCAAACACTAGATCTAATTTCAACAAATTCGACATCTGTATTTGATCTAATTCAAGAGCATAGCTTAAATCTAACATAACAGTGGTGTTAAATGGATACAAACGTATCATCTGTCTCGTCAAATATTACTATATGAAAGTATACAGTTAGTACGCCTTTTTCTGATTCTGAATGCCACTGTTCTTTGCATTTCTCCAGAAAGCTTTATTCCTCGGGGTCCCCCAGCTGCTCTGTCTCCTTTAATAACAACCAACAAATGTGCCTCTTGCTTCTGACTTACGCTGCTGTGTGCGTGTGTGTGTGCTAACCACTACTGGAGCTCAGCCAGTCATCACATTCCGAGAAACTTGGCCAGGACTGACCGGAGCAAATTTCCCAGTCCAGAGTGAGATCCCCATTTCTCATGTGATGTGTGACGTCTACCTATGAGAATCTGCACATGCTGCTCGTGTCACGATGATTTAAAACTCCGTTCCCTGTCGTTTCGTGATCCACTGAAGGAATGCATGTGCTCAAATGGAGCAATGCAACTTGTTCTAGAATTGATTTGGATTAGAACATATAGCCACACCAGCAATATGAGCTATATGATGCAATCTTTCATTTTACTTATGAGTGGACAAAGACAATGGTTGATGAAGACATTGAGTTCGATTCTGAACCGGTCTTGGAGCCTCCACTAGGTCGACAAATGAAGACCTGGTGCGATGTGTAAATATTGCCACTAGGGAGATAAAGGCGGCGAGGTGTGGTGCTGGCCACCCTGGGTTCTCCGGTTTCCTCCCACAACTAAGAAACACTTATTCATTAATTAGCAAATAACATAACAACATACTGTATAGGACACAGTGCCTTGAGGGTAGGCACCGGCTGACCACATGGCTGACTCCCCCCTCTCTGCATTTTCCTCACGTTTGAGTCTTTCTCGTCGAACAAATACCTTCGACATTGACATTAACTGTTCCATAAAAGCACTTGCACCAACATCTGTTTGTATGTACGATCTTTGTCTTTTGTGTGTGGGTGGGCAAGTTAGTGGGCGAATAGGTGTCTGCACTTGTGAGTGTGCAAACGTGTGGGTGCATGTGGGTCGTCCTCAGCGTGCGAAGTGTACAGCCTACTCGAGAATTTTAAGAATTTAATGGCACGGAGGAGGTTGAGAAAGGGTGGTTTCTGCACCCGACAGCCTCAGCAAGTACATTAACTAAACTCGACGTGCGTTATTAATGTGCGGTGCAACAAACAGAATGCACGCACTGCATTATTACTGCTCTACCCAGTGGTTGCAATTGCAGTGGATAGAATATTTGTGCATATCACATATTTGGGGGGCTCTTAGTATTAATGGATTTTCAATATGAATTAGCAACAATAGCTAACCTATATTTGACAGTTTTAGATTGGCTGGCCTAGTCTAACTGGTCATTTATACTGTATAATGAAGTAAAAATACACAAAGATCCCCTGTATAGCCTTAACAAACTGTTGGGGAAAGTGCTGTTAGCAAACACTTCTGAAGGTTGGCAGGGCAAATAAGGGGGTGGGTGGCCAGCACCACACCTTCATTGGTGATGTTTGCAGAGGCAGGAGGAAACGCAGAGAGGTGGCAGACTGGGAAGGCAGCCACGCGGTAACCTGTCGCCGACATTTGCCAGACACTTTCCTCTATTTTACAGCCCAAATAGTGAGCGTTTTTGAGCTTCATATTGTGTGCCACTCGGTGAGCGAGTGAGAGAGTGAGCGAGCAAGTGAGCCAGCGGTACCAGTGCCATGAGCTTGAGTCCTTCGAGCAGCTTGCAGTTGCGATTCTTGAGCCGGTGAGCCTCGTCGATGATGACGCAGCGCCACTCGATGCTCCGCAGCTCAGGGCAGTCGGTCAGGATCATCTCGAAGGTGGTGATGACGGCGTCAAACCGGTAAGCACCTGGCACGATGTAGCCCTGCGCCACCACGGCGAGCACACACAAACGCACGTGACGCGATGGTGACTGCGATGACCGCGACCATCCATCCATTTTCTAAACCGCTTGTCCTGGTGAGGGTCACAGTGGGATCAGTCCAAGGAGAGTGGACCAGACATCCCTTTCCTCAGCAACAGATTCCAGCTCTTCCTGGGGGATTCCCAGGCGTTCCCAGGCCAGAAGCCCACGTAACCCGGTCGGGCCCAGCCCCAAATGGATACGTGGAGCAGCCTTGTTGGCCCATCACCCGCAAGGTGAAGAGTGAGGGTCGGGTGCGATGCCGTCACGGCAATGAAAAGGACGGACTTAGATGACCGTGACCACGACTGTAAAACTTAGTCCGAATCAAAGTGTTGCTCTACTCTAGATTTTCGTTGGCAGCCCTTACCAAGCAGTGCAGATACCACTTTGCAATAACAGGCGCCGGTTTATTTATTGGATGACCATAGAGAAAACTGTCACTAAACAAAATTTTACCCAAGAGCATCAAGGCATTTGAATGCAAGCAGCTATGCAGGGAGGAACATTTGTAAATAACAGTACGATGAAGAAGTTGCAAAGCCCAAGACAGTGTGAAGATAAATCTCTTGTCACATGTTCAGTGTAATTGAAGGAACAGTTGACTAATAAAAACACGACTCCCTAAGGTTATCTTGACTAGTATCTTACTAATGCGTAGCCTGCAAACCATATGGCAATGATACTGAGTAAATTAATTGTTTTCGGCTGTGTTATATGTCACTACCTAAATATATAGCAGACTAAGGTGGAAATCTAAAAAAATCCTGACCATGCACCGATATTATACCTTGACAAGTCATTTTATTAGACTTCTCAAACATGGCATTAAATTGGAAAATTGGGGCATGATGGGGGCATTACGTGTTTTCGTTTTAAGCGGAGTCCCCAAAGAGCTGCAAATGTCAACTAAAAGTCAAACCAGTTGGTCCCCGCTGTATATTTGCCGACGCCAGCCCATCTGGCAAGCCGCCGACACAACGGCACCGCGGATAATCCTCACTCTCCTTCCCTGCGTGCACATTTAGTGTTTCCTCTGAAAGGCCAATGAGCAGTCTGCTCTACTGCTTAGCCGTGTCTGCTCAAAGCGATTCCTCCAATAGGTATGACAAACAGCGCAGTGCCCCATGCCTCGTCAAATCGCTCCCATTCCCGTATCGGTCGCCCTCCCGGCTAAGCTCGTTCCACTTATTCAGGAGGCTGAGTTACACACGGCTGCTTAAACGGTCGGGGAGCTGAGTTGTGTATGCCTCAGGAGTGTCGGTGAGGAGCCAGATGCTCACCCCTGCGATGGTGCCATTAGCCATTCTCCTTATGCTGTATACAGCTGCTGCCGGTCAGGCCAGTGATGCAGCCATCCCGAGATGGCCTGCACTCAGTGTGGCTTAAACCAGCCCAACCCATGGGACTTGGTAACCAGGCCAGTGAAAACGACAGTGCAGCACGTCAGCAAAGCAGCCAATGCCAAAATGGTTGCATTTTCTAACCGTCTACCAGACATATTACGACATTTAATGAACGGCTAATGGTCCTCTTGATTTGCTGTGTGGATGCTGTGCTTTAAGAAGGGAACACTACGCAAGGCTGCTTGTTGCAATGCCAAATTAGGGACCAAAAACAATACAATAAACATTTCAGCAAGGGCACAGGCCACCTGCCACCTCTGATAATGAATCCAGTCAGAAGCAACACTGCAGTGAGCACATCCTCAGAGGCAAATGTGCGTGATGCACATATTTACAGATTAATGGAGGCATTTTATTCCCCTGGCATTGGCGACATGCTGGCCTGGTATGCTGGGTGGCCCTTTTGTTTACGCACAGTCGAGTCGAGGAGCCAGGCTTCAGAAACCTAGTCCGGGGATTGTTGTAGTTCGATGGTTTCAGTTTGTGTTCAAACACCACCGCGATAGTAGTGTTTTTAATGCAGCCAGCAACAAACCCTTTTAAAGACCTTCTTTACAATAACCTCAAGACTGCTGAGAAGCAGCGTCCAAACTCAGTTCACAAGCCTTCCAAACCTGTTTGCCATAAATACAATAAACAGTGACAACACGCAATTCTACAGCATGTAAGGAGACAAAGCACTGGCAGAGAGGTGTCACTGCAAGCATAATTACCATAGTGCTTGTGTACGAATTTCATTATTGAATAATCTATTCATACGTTTACAATGGGCTGCTTCTAGTTATCAGGGATAAATAATGGCTTGGCAAAGCCAGCAAAGCAGTAGTTCCGAATGCATCAAGCTGTATCCTCGTAAGCCCTCTGGCTTGTAGGAGCGGCATTAATCTTCAACGTGAAATCATTGTAAAAACTTCCACTGCTGCTGAAAACCAAGTGGACGGGGCCACATGGCTGCATAAATCATTAATCCCCACCGTGGCATTTCACCACAAGGCATGAGAGCTTCTCAAATTATTTCCCGGCTGGACGGACTGCCCCTTGCGATCCGCTGAAATACCATGTCAAGTCTTAATCGCCTGCAAATCTGGTGCTCTAAGAGAGACCCTCAAGTACTTCACATCGGTGGTCCCTACTTAAACGATGCAGCAGCAGAAGAAGACGGTGAAGGCCAGTCTATACGATAGATAGCCTTTGCTGACAATGTGGTATTGGTCTAATTAATCAGACTGTATATACATATTTTGAATAAGGTCTATATTACTGTAGTTTTTTGATTACCAGTTTCACGACCTTTCAGTGTATTCGAAGCAGCCTTAATCATTTAATTTTTGTCGCTTTGGTTTTTATTGGTTGTTTTTTTCCTTCGTTGTTGACATGCCGTTCTCTTTGCGGCCCTTGTGCAGCGCTTTGTGATCCTCGGGTGAAAGGCGCTATCTAAAACGCCATTATTATTATCATTATCATGAGGGTTAAGTTAAAAAGGAATTAAATTACAGAGGCATAAGGTGGTTGTATAAAACACCTGAATGCACTTTTCACCACACGATAGGCCAACCCCAGACTCTCCGAAGCGCGGGATTACGGGGCTTGCGCGACAGTCCCCGACGCAGCCGCCGTCACCGTCCGTTCGCAAGTGCGCTCACCTGTGCATCGCGGGTGTACATCTCGTACTGCTGGATCATCTGGCGGCTGGCCACGCTGCCGTGAAACACCACGGCGTTCATGTCGGTCCACGTGCGGAACTCGCGCTCCCAGTTGGCGATGGTGGAGAGCGGCGCGATGACGAGGAAGGGCCCGTGCACGCCCGCCAGCGCCACGTCCTGCAGGAACGCGATCGACTGGATCGTCTTTCCCAGCCCCATCTCGTCCGCCAGGATGCAGTTTTGTCTGTGGATAGCAAAGCGGAATAGGCGACGAGCCAACGGAGTAAACAAACATTTTCGAAAAGAGCAACGGTGCTTTAGTTCCGACACTTTGCTTGGGCAGCCCGCTGACACGCTCCTCTAGTTTTGTGGGCCTACAGTGAGGCACCCCTCTTTGGGGCTCCAGTTACAGGATGTTTTATGTTGTTTGATGTTAATAGCCGAGATATAATGAGGGGTGTGTGTATGAAATTCACCAGTTGCGTATATCTCGGTCCAGGCCAAGATGAAGATGCCATCACGGCCGATGGCGTTGATGCACCACCCCACCTCACATTCACTTCCTTCTATCTGCTAGGTTTCACAGCTGTAGTAAGAGTTAACAACTGACCACAATTGTCTGCTCTTACAGCCGTATCTTCATAAACACTACTTGACTTGCAGTCTTCGCGAAAACTGCCTCTGCAGATGCCCACTCTAACGACTGTCTCGGATTCCTGCCCTTCCTCTATTCTGCACACATGCACAACACATGGCAAACTACGCTGATTGAGTTACGAACACAAGTGGCGCTGAAGAGAAGGTAGGTTTAACTGGATGTAGCCAACGGTCCAGTTAATAAACGCAGGACTTGAGCAGCAACCTCTGTGAGCAAGGTGGCCTGCCCAAGCCCGCTTACAAGTCAAATTATGTCATTAACCTGCACATGTTTTATAATCCACGCATACCTTGTTCTGTCTCTCAATGTAATTTTAGTAGGAGGTAATTTTTACAGAAATATTTATGGAACTAATTATATAATAAAAATAATAAATAAGATGTGTTTACTCCCCTGTCATAATTACATGCCAGTTAGGCTTCAAAAAGGTATCACACATTGCAAATGTTTGTTAAGCTCTTAGTTATCACAGCCTTAATCCACTTGCAAGCATCTGTAAATGCAAATGTGTGTTACATCACAGATCACACCGTCAACTATTTGCAATACATGGTAATTTTTCTATTATCCGTCAAGGACGCTTCAAGGCATTAGTGCAAACATATGATATGTGCCTATTACTACTATTATTATTATTGACCTGGATGCAATAACCTTGACCGGAAAAGGTCTCGCCGATCGCATTACATGCATAATACAGATATGCTTGCACAGTTAAATGCTTACAGGATTAAACACATTAGCAACAGACCAAATTGCTGCAATTCCAAGCCTCTCGTTTAATGCAGTCATAACGTTTCACACGAGCAAAGGGTCAGCGAGTGCACCCTATCATTTCACACTTCAAGCAGGGCTGTGGAGAACAGCAGGTTTGAAGGTGCTATCTGACGATGCTCTCGCTTCATATTCTCACTCGCGTGTGAAACCAAAAACCGTTTGGCCAAGGTACGATCGACCACACGCTGCTAGCAGCGACCATAATTGAAAACGGCAGATGTCAAGCTGGGTCGTGAACTGGAATGAGCCCAAAACCGCCCCACCTCTCTCCGGGTGGGTGCTTAGGGACAAGGCATGTGGCAACGTGCTGTATTGGGCCTGTCGTAGTCCGCACCGTCTACCAACTGCGGTACTACGTCTTGACGAAGCAGAAGCCACGGACTGTCTGATACACTTCAAGACGAGTAGGTTGAGGAGGCGATCACCGGGGAGCTGAGGGCAATGTACGGCACGTGAAAGGCTTACCTTCACAACTGACCATCCATTCCGCACGCGCAAGAGCTCAAAACAGTGCCGACAATGAAACGGTCTCGCCGCACGACTCCAATCGATATCTACCGGCTCAAAGTGTTTCAAGCCCCCGCGTTTGATAATGCAGAGAGCTCTAATGCCTTAACCCTGCAGGCCCCAATGAGGCAGAATGACATTTAAAAAAGCTTGTTGCCACCCCTCCTCCAGCTGACATTGACCTGGGGAACGTACCCCAGCGAAGCATTCAGGCTGGATAGCCTGTACAAGCGAAATAATCGATTCTTTAATGTTCACCAGTGCAGCATGCCGCCAATACCTTGAGCGGCCACTAAATAGTTGTTGCTGGCTGAAGGGTTAACAGCTGCCGGCTCGGCTCGTGACAATAGCAATGTCTAGTGCCTCAAAGGGACACGGTCATTTCAACGGCAACGCACACGTCGCACATTACACGGCGCAAACTGGCTCCCTCCTGGGCTTCACAGCAATCGCCAACATATCCCTCAAGACGCGCTCATCTCCCATCCATCACACGCGCCCGAAAATCACTTTGTCGTGAGACGTGAATGAACCCCCGTCTCCCTCGCCTCCCCCCCAACCACCGTCTCGTTAGAGAAAGCGCCGCGCTTCACGTGAAGCTCTGAAAAAAGAAGCTTCCACAGTTGTTTCATTTCTAAACGAGTATTGGAAAGCTGCTGCGACTGGGTGTTAGTGATTTGTTAGTTTTGTTTCTCCCTATTAAGAGACTAGGGCCAACATTATCTCCAGATATGAGTGAAGCAGACGACCCGAGTGAACAGCAAACACATCTGAAACCTATAAGCAATTCTGTCTCCAATCCAAGTAGATTTGTTCCTAGTGTAGATTTCCTTTTTATAATGCTTCCACGCTGATTTTCTCTGGCAAGAGAAAGGCAGCACCCACCTGTTGTACCAGTTGAACAGCAGCCAGTTCACTCCCTCCAGCTGGTACTCCCTGAGCTGGTTTCCGTTTTTGTACTCCCGCGAGTCCTCCAGTTTCTTCCAAGCTTTTGGCGGCGGCCGGTCCTGCCATGTCCAAACACGTGGCGTGCTCATCAGTAACCCTCTCCTCCGTGAAAGAGAAACCCATAACCACGGGTTTTATATGCTCCCCCCCCCCCCCCCCCCCACGGTTACAAACGCATGATTTAAACTGGCTAAAACTGATAGCCTGTGACTTTGATTCCTACAGAGCTCAACTGTGAATTGTGCGTTGTCGAGGTAGACATTTCAAACAGACTCAAGGGAAGAGTTTCGGGAGCGTTGGAAACTGCTTCAGCAGATTAGTGCTGGCATGTCGACAGGAGCTGTCGGCTGGCTGCCTGAGTAGTCGCCACACGTCAGTGCTGCCGTGTGGGTTGTGGGATCGCTCTCTGACAGGGCGTTTTTCCAGTGCCTTTAAATTGGCCAAAAGCGATATGGCTGCTTTCAATCAGGCTGCTTGGAAAGGCACTCTCACAGTGTGGCTCATTCCCTGGTTAAAAAACACCACTGGAGGATTCTCCGATTTTGGAAAACAAGGGAGCCTTTTGGTGGAACAGAGCAATTAAGTTAACACAGATATTTGTTTTTGGACAATTTATGCCACATGGGCTTGAAACTGCAATAAGGACATTTTTTTCAGGCACACGTTAATACAATCAAAATTCCCAAGCCATGTGAAATGCTCATCCAAAATTAATTTGAGAATAAGAGTTGAGCTTTTTGGATATCACCAATTGAGATCACACCTCATATGTTCATATGCTTTGATTGAGCGAAAGAAAAGTTAGCTTCTCAGAGACAGAAAGCAGAGCGAGCGAGAGAAAATACAGAGACGGGACCGAAGGTGCCAGTCATTCCCGAGAGACTAAAAAGTGCTACGCAGGCATCGCTACTGTTGTTATTACTAATTGGGTGTATTATGAATGGTAACTTCATAGGAAAAACGGCGTTACTGGTTAGCTAATGTCATAACCAGAGGCTACGAAACGCAGAAGGGTAAAGACACAGCCTTATTTGATAATTTGGGTTCGGTTTCAATTACGTACTGCCTCTGGTTCATTTTCCAATGTCTTGCATCAACAACAATAAAAAAAATGCCCAGGTGTTTTAAAGTTGTGAATCTCGGCGGTGCGTTTCTACGTACGAAGGAGAAACGCACCACGCGTTTGCAGACGTGCTTGCGTGCCCTGAGGGCCTCGAACTCATCAATGCGCGTCTGGTCGATGTCCTCCTTGAGCTCCCATGTGCTGTCCTCGTACGGCAGGGAGCACCACTTCACCAGGTAGTATGTTACGGGCTGCGCGAGAACACACACACAGACAGACAGTCATTTCATAGCAACTCCGCAAACAATCCAAACAACTTTTCCGCTCCACTACACATAAGGAATTTAATAATTCACCCCCCATCCGCAGTATTGGGTGAACTGTCCCGATTCAGGGTCACGATTCGATTCAAGAATCAACTACATTTTTTTCGTCAAGTGTCAACTTTGGATCATAACAAAGAAAGCAATTCTATTGTTTGGTAGCATTGACCATGATGGCTGTGATGATCTCTTGATATTGATAATATGCTGTCTTGACTGCGTCTTACCCATACTGTGCCTTGAGATGCGGTTGCATTTAGACACAATATAATTGCAAACTATACTATACTGTGTTGTACTGGACATCTTACAATAAGGTCCAAGATTCAAATTGTTGTTCATACAATATATTAAACTGTGTGGAAGTGAGCAGTGGTTGTCCTATGCTGAAAGTGGCATGTAACATAGGAATGTGGTAGAGCCACCAAATTGTTCATGGCAACCAACAGAGATGAGCACCACACGAAACTCATTTGAGTGTGGAAATACGTTTGACTTATTTATATAAAAACATACATAACAACAATTATATTTTTATCAGCTGACGTGAAATACTGTAAATGAGCACTAATTAACAGGAACATTGGCACGCAACTGAGAGGTCCAGTCACCATCGTGCCTGTCACATTTTTATCTCGAATCATTATACTGACGCACAAGGTATTCATTTAAGGATGAGTAACCCACGAGAGACCCAAGCCAAGTTCAGATACCAATTGCCCACTGCTCTACGTGACTATTTACAGAGCCCAAGTCTCTGGATCAGACACTGTTATGTGAGCCAGCACTAGTTTCACGACCTTTCGGTATATTCGAAGCAGCCTTAATCATTTAATTTTTGTTCCTTTGGTTTTTATTGCTTGTTTTTTCTTTCATTGTTGACATGCCGTTCTCTTCGCGGCCCTTGTGCAGCGCTTTGTGACCCTCGGGTGAAAGGCGCTATATAAAATGCTATTATTATTATTACACCTGGCTGTCTTTGCATCTCGTGTGCTTATTTTTGGCCGAGTCAACCATAGGAAGGCCAGAACAGGTTTAGACAATTGCCAATGAGGTCTATGGCCCAGCATGGAATCAACATCACTAGGACGACAACAGAGCGAGTTAGACGCTGCGTCATTATTTCCTAGCCCGCTTACAACACATACTTGGCTCACAGAACCGTCCACTATCAACACATAGCAAAGGTCACATGGCTAGGGGTGGCGGCGTCAAACCGGCAATAAAGTCTGCGCAGCGCCCGAATACGCACACGCGAGGTGGGAAGATTCGCAGTTCACATATCAGTCAAGGAGAACAACTCTGGGATGATTTGTGGTCTGGCAAAGTCGCCAGCAGTGGGTGATACCTAGGCTCACAACAGAGGCACGAGTGAATGCGGGAGCGATGACACTTCCGCTTGTGCCTCTGAGGGAAAATGGAGCAGCACTTGTCAAACAAAGCTTCAAGAGGGCACGCAAAGGTGCAGGGCCATGAGATTAAATCAATGACGCACCTGCCCCAACACGGGGCTCCGGGTGAGGAAGTGAAAACTATTCAAGACGAAAAAAAATAAACGCAGAATTTTAACTCTAAAGTCAAACCAACGTGTTTCCCTGCTCAAACAGGCAAAGGGGAGGAGTGTATCTCCAAGGATAGCCCTGAGATAGTGGTGGAAATTCAACATTATCATGGTTGGAGACAATGTCTCTGAAGAACCACTGTTGATTTTCCACAATGTGTTGCTACTTATTTGTCAGTCCCTGATGGCCCGAGTTGACCTCCAATTTGGATTTAAACCAACGACGTACGGAGTGTGAAGGGATTTAACTGGGGAGAGGAATACACAAGCGTGAAAGTGCCCGAGCTGACCGCACCTCGCCCGTGTCTGGGTCACTGCAGTGGGACACGTCCAGTATTCGATCCACCTCCACGTAGTCAGGGTTGAATGCTTCATCGTCCAACTGTAAAGAGGAAGACAACAGCATTAACAACCTAAAAATGAATCTCCTCCCTGCCAGCTTTGAAGCAGAACACATTCCTTTAATACTCCATAAACATACTTGATCGCCGTGCAAAAGGGGAACCGTTATGATGAGTAGCAAGTGCATTGACTACTTCGATAATCACGCTGCATTCAGGGGTTAAAGTGAAGGCATTTTATTTGGATATCTGAAAGGTAAGCCGAATTAGGTAGCAGCTTGGCATATCTGAAAATGCAGTATTTTTTTAAATCTTTATTACAAGGCAGTTGGTTGTTCTGCTCTTATCTTGTTACAGCATATTCCTCCTTACGATATTTTACTTCATTCATTTTTGTCATTTTAGTGACCCAGATCCCAGTAAAAATTATGATAGAGGCCGATAACATCATAATATATAGAACGCAGTGTGTGGCAAAATGTTGGCGCCGGCACATCACCTGGCTGCCTTCTCCCCTTCCCCTTGCCTCTCTATGGTTTCCTCGCACCTGTGTGTTATTCTCTCTTCAAATTAATCCCTTCAAAATTGAATGAATATGTGTGCGTTATAAATAACATCTATTCTTATTATTAACTGTACCGACATGTAGTTAACCAGACGGATCAACACGAGAGCTAGACAGACCACTCTTCCCCTTTTGCCTTTGGCAGGAGAGAACAAAAACATGCAAAATAGGCTGAAACCAGAAGCCCCTTCAACTCAAGGATTACACTGGGTTAAGCAATTCCGAGTGCGGCGGCGTCCAGCACAAAGGACTGCCCGCTCGTGTTTCGGTTGCGTTTTACAACAGGTTTGCTATAAATGGCATTTGGAACCTTCAAGTGGCAGGACGGCAGATGCGTTTTGAACAACGCATCATCTTGCACGGATGCCAACACCTGTCTGTGTAATAGGGCACAGGGGGCATGCCCTTGGACTGTGCCTGCTCTCTGGTAAATGTACACAAGGCTCGAGGGCACGTAAACTCAGGATGCTGTTTGTTTTGTACAATGAAATACAATGAAACTTGTGTTTGTTCCCACAGCGGAGTGTCCCATTTCCCAAGACGAGAGGGTGGTTACATGCTGGTGTGAGGGGTCCTTGTGTTCTGGTGCAAGCGTTAATCATAACCTGAGAACAGTTCCTTGCAATGTTGTTGCCTTGCAAATATGGAATGAAAATCAGCCTACTGTCACTGACGGAAGGTATCGACCACAACATTGTTTTGCGAATTTATTGCGGCAAAGTGATACACGCCTTTTGGAGAGGTAGTTTACAAATATATATTTATGGCACGCTTGTGTGGAAACTTCTGAACGTACACTGTTGCTGAACCGGCTAACTAAACACGTTTGGACTACATGTATTGTGAAACTGCCATGCGTTGAGTGACTGGTTGGTTAAAGAATGCGCTTGAAAAAAAATAAATGAGCACGATTGTGTGCGCATATGTGCTATTGGTGTGTGCTGCACGTACTTACCTGCGCAAATATGTTCATTTGAGCTCGCTTGATCCAGAAGCGTTTGATTTTCTGGTGAATGCGTTTGTCCCTCTCCAACTGTTGCATTGAGGCCCACTCGCAGTGCAGGTAGGAGCTAAGAAAAAAGTCACAGCAGTCAGTCACATCAATCACCTGCAACCAAGATGCCAGAGCAGTGTCTCCCCACGCCCACTGCATTACACTGTCACATTGATGCTATCTGCAAACGTCAGGAAGCAAGGGCACGTCGCACGCCAACGTAAATTCCAGAACTAGCCTATAAATCTGTTAAGCTTTACAAGGCATCACCGACTATTGTCATACATAAACAGATGCCTACATGTGATTCCAAGACAGAAAAGTCAGGGTCTGTTTTATGATGGCACTTTTTATTTGCTTTCAAAAGTTCCGTTAAGTCATGTTAGATCGAATGTACTCTGCCATTAAACCTTTGGAAGTTGCTTCAAACAGCTCTTCCAATACATATTCTTTGATAATGTACGAGTCCTTTGTGTGAATTGCGTTTAAAAGACTCACTAATTCTTGTACTTGACATAGTACTCTTCCACATCAATGAGACCTTGCCCAGACACCATCTGAAAGAACACATGCTAGTCATTATACAAATATTAGGTTCACGCCACCCCCAGTCACGAGCGGCCGCTTCGATTAATTCCTGACAATTTAAGAAATCGCCGTAAAGGGGGTCAAATCGATTCACCCGTAGTGCTTCCTGAAAAGCGCGACTCCAAAATTATTAAGCCAAATTCATGCGTTTTGGCTGCATAATTGTTGTTATTATTCCTTACTCCTGTAAGTTTAATTGTGCAAGCCACAGTTACCAAGTGGGAACCTAACGGGCAGTCACTGACCGCTGGTTTGTTAAAAACTACAAACTATTTTACTTTACCAGTTATTCAATCTTTTTCAGACAACCTAGCCACACATGATTGCTCAAAAAAGTGGCTTAAATTATCATCATCACGTGTGGCAATTTCGAATCACAGCCAAATAATGTTTTTAAATGTGGAGGGAAAAACCCGTAGAAAAATTCACACGACCACTACAAGGAGAACATGAAATCTCCAAATATACAGGCATCATCGGGGTCGGGATAAAACCCATGCCCTCCTGCATACCAGGCAAGAGATAACATCTCGCCACGGAGATGTTACTAGTTCTTGGAATAAAAATGGCGACTGTCATTTTCATGAATGTTATGCATTATAGTAAAATTAGACAAATATGGGTGACCTTAATATAAAGTACAAATAATTCTGTAGTGATTGTGATAAAAAATAATCAACCTATCCATGAGTACTGTGTTTAAAAATCTAGTTTTTCTACAAACAATATGCAACAGGGACTACATTTGCAGCACAAGAATTAATCCTCCTCAAAAGCTACAACGGTTAAAAGGGAGAGGAAGAAAGATAGCGATCAGCATCGTGGTCTGCGTCAAATCTTACTTCTTTCTTCATCATTCTCACTGACAGAATCTTGTCCACTATGGCAGCATCCTCTTCGCTTGGGTTTTCCTGAATGGCGAGACGAGAGCGCCCAAATTACAAACATGTACGTGGCTAACTGCATAGGCACATACGCATAATATAACACGCTCAGGAAAGCCATGCTCTGCACAGGGTGGTACTGGCGGGTCCTGAAATGTGATTACAACGGGCCGCTGTCAACGCGTCAAGGAAATAAGTTTAACCTTTAGAATCTGGGTTAGACTCACTTTTAGGGATAGGGTCAGGGTTAGTCTCATTGTCAGGGCCAGGGTCATGGTGAGACTCAAGAGGTAGGGTCAGGGACTCGGTATAATCATGCAATACAATGGTGCAGGCCATTATTGGCTAACAGAACCATCATCATCTTCACCATACGCATGCTGTTTGCAAGAAGCTGACACAAATATTTGGCAACATTGTTCAAGTCGATGGCATGTGATTTTCTTTTACCCATCGTTATCACAAGCTCGCCACGTGCAAGCTTTTTGCAATTCTTCAATTATTGAATACAATTCTTAACGCAGTAATGGTCTATGTACAATCAGAAACTTATTTTTGGGCACAACGCTAACTTCAGGAAACACAAACAAAATGAAGATTAAAAAGAAGCAAGCGCATTTAACAATATATCCTTATTCATTTATGAAGCTACCGTTTACATCAAGTAACACATTTGTTTACCAAATACATAACATGTCAC
>JAZEWU010000022.1:7036243-7047000 GCA_036362915.1 Geotria australis | reverse complement strand
GATTCACTCCTGCGTCTGTCCCTTAGCCACTAAAAAAAAACTGGCAGAGCTGGAATGCACGTGCAGAGGCTGTATTGGATTGAGGCGTCGCATGCACAACACCGCACTGTATTAGCACACCGTGATTGATTCGCACACACGCTCTACACGGCACCCGGCGGGAATATAGTGCAAAAGCACCAACAGGGTGAGAGATTTTCCCCGTCGCTTCCTTAACTTGTCATACATCAGGTGCTCACACCTACACGTGCAAACACACACCCGGTGCAATAACACCGTCAGACACATCAGCTTTTGCTCATGTCAATGAACAATAGCGATGTGAGGGTTGTTTTTTTAGATTATGTTAAGTGCCATGGAATCCTCTGCATGAAGACTGCTATAAAATGATGAAAGAGCAAACTGCATTTATTACATTTCATGTGACTTCTGAAGTAGAACTAAAAGGCTTACATTTAGAATTAGCACTCATTGTATAGAGAGACATGCTATTGTGATGCTGACTTGGTCAAGTGCTAAAATAAATGTGTTAACTCTGAAATTAAGCTGAAAGACCTGGAATAAAAAAAACCTACGCTGGTGGTGGGTGGGGTGGTCGAGCATCACAAATGACACTCACAAAGCTACTTGGCGTACTGCCTCTGAGGACAACAGGTATCACATACGGTCCTGAAGGCAGGAGTCTCGCATAAGCGCATACACACACACGACGGTTCAATGCCGACGCGACCCAACAACCTTGCCCCCAGTTCGCCGAGACGCGTGTGCATGCAGCTGCCGCCTCACTCAGGACCTCACACCACCCCCATCTCACCCGCTAAAGACTCACCACAAAGAACTGAATGGCCTGCCCGTGGGTAGCGGTTGAGGTGGTGGTGCTGCTGGTGCCCTTGCTGCTGTTGCTGCTGCTCTTGGTGGTGGAGGTGGTGGTTGTGCAGGAGGCAGCGGCCAGAGCAGGCAGGTGTGACGGCGCTAGGGCTTTGGCCGGCACTCCTCCCGTTACGTCCACCTCTTCCTCGTCGCCCGAGATCTTCAGCTCCAGGTCCTCCGTGTAGCGCTTGCGCTTCACCTGCCGGTTGGAGCGCCGCTGCTTTGTGGGCGCCATTGGGCACCAAGCGCGCAGGCACACATACACAACAAGGCGCCAGGCTGCCTGGCGAGTCCATCGTGCGGTGTAGATGCGAGGAGTGGAATGGCCTTGTTGAGTCGAAGAGCTGATAGCACAAGCTCCCTCTACCCCATATGTGCTGCTGTTAGGCAGCAGCTTCCATATACTCGCCAGGAGTTCACATGTTTAAAACCGACTGCCCATAGAAGAAACGGGGGTCAAGGTAGAAGCGTTCACGTCGCAATCCCTGTCTACCAAACACTTCGAAGCCGAGCTGAAAGATAACGATGTCCAGAAGCTCAACAGATGCCAGAAGCCCCCCAGTCTTGAGCAAGAAGAGAGGCCAATGCCCGCCGCCTTTAAGGCCAGCACTGACTATTATATCTCTAAATGCTGAAGGGCTGACTGCAACTAAAGAAGAACTTGTTGCAATGGGAAACTGTCGTGTAGCCATCACGCTTCGAAGAATCGAATCGAATTCGAATAGAAGAAACCCCACAATGTTAAGTTTGCACGTTTAATAGATTACATTTGACTTCGAGGAAGTCAATGGCAATTGTTCCACAGATAAGACTGGTCTATGCCATATGAATCTGGAATTTAAACCAGACTCAGCGGACTCAAATAATGATATTACACCATTCGTGCTGAAGGATAATGAAATTCAAACACCTAAATTTGAGGCTGGGTAAACATTAGCGATGACAAATAAATGCAGTGCAATGAAATCAGCATCATTGTGCTGCACAAACCCCACGAGGCATGGCTCTGTTCCCTGCCTCAGGAAAATGTCGTAATTGCGGGTTATTTTGAAACACTATCGAGACGCAAATGTGTAATGGGCCAATATTTTGTAAACAATGTTATGGGCTCTTTGTATAAAATATAATTGGACAGCTGTCTCTTAGACTAAGAGTCTCGTGTCACGTGACAGCATTGGGGTAACACATTCTTTTCTCTTGTTTTAAATTAACGACTGCACTTGATGATTTTATAAACAAATATTTGGCCCTTGAGGTATCTAGAAAAGCCTTGGCTGAGTACCCAGGCTTATTCAGGATTGCTCTCTTTGGGCTATATGGCCAGTGTCTTTCACATGCTTGCAATCCAGCACTCTGGAGGCAGGGGTCGAAGAATCATCTCAAAATATGTGAGGTGGCCAGAAATTAGAAGAATATTAAGTAGATCGGTGGCTTATTTGTGCGGACCTTAGCGTGTTAAAAACATAGACTCTAAGAGACCCAGCTGCAGAACCCCAATCGGTGACTACCTGAGTAAACCAAAGCTCCCTTATGGAGTGCGATGAGACACATACATCAATTTGTCTATCTGTAGCGACTGTGTAAGATGTATACATCGGAGCTGGGGGGCAGGTGAGGATGGTTAACCGGGAGTGGAGGGGGGGCGCTTACCTGCATCAGGTCGTCGTCGTCTATTACTCCAGAAGCGCCCGCCTGCTCCGTGTCGGAATTTTCGGCCGACGTGTCTCTCTTCCGCTTGCCTTTCTTCTTGCTGCTCGGGGAGCACCCCTTCAGCTTCCTGTGCGCAAAGCAGCGGGGCGTCACTTTTAAAGGCACAATGCAGAATACGGAGAAGAAAAAAAATTACAAGAAAAACAGACACGGATTTAACGTAGCTTCTGTGCCGACAAACAAAGGGCTGGATTCGTCTCCTGCCACTATGGTCGTCTCACACGCAATTCCTGTTGCGGCAAATGACTGCGTAATAGCTGCCGTCGATGTTATTTGTTTAAAGCCCGGCTTTATCGCTTTTATGTAAATTCTGTCATTTACATTTGTGTCTGATTAATTTAAGTGTTGCCTCGTGCCCCAAGTCTCCCCTGAAAGAGGGATGTTGCATTTTAATGGGCTCTTGCCTGGTGGATATGAAGGATGTGTTTGATTGAACTGTAGCATATGCAAAGAGCGGTAGCGATAACACTGTTATGATTTTAGGGATGGAGATGAAACAAGTCTACATTTCTACTTTGTCAATGTGTCTTAATGTGTGTGCATGCATGATGTGTTTAGTTCAAAACCTGGCTCTAATAAAGCTTTCTTTCGTTAGAAATATGAACTGCAACTCAGAGGTAGCTTTGCATTTCGGTGCTACTATATGGAACGTTTAGGTAATATGATTCTTAAAAACAGCATTCTTAAGATCCATTACTACAGCCTTTTGAAATGTAAAAATGTTCTGCTAAACCTAAGAATGGAATTGCACGGGATTATATTAATTCTTATTTTTCTTGACATGCCGTTTCGTTGTTGACATGCCGTTCTCTCTGCGGCCCTTGTGCAGCGCTTTGTGACCCTTGGGTGAAAGGCGCTCTATAAAATGCTATTATTATTACACACAAGCAACTTTGTGGTGATTGCCTCCTTACGTTTCATATACAATACAAGGGCTAATGTAACTGTTTTACAGGACATCATATAGGTAATATTATGTTTGGACTTCCACAATGAGTCACCTGTATGCCCGGTATTTACTATGTGCGCCATGCCTTAAGCACAGACCCAGGAGAGCGCCTGTTTGGGAAGCCTCCTGTTCTATTTCCTTGAACGCTTGTGAGTAATTCATGGTGCAAACGTATGTGTGATACACTCACTGGTGGTGCATTACCTCTAAGTCATGGCGAAGGCCATTCCTAGCCATGACGCAATTTTTTAAAAGTCATCTGTCTCTGACAAATGAGCAATGGGGTGGTACTCATCTTCAGTGCGGCGCCTAAGCAAGCGGTAGAAATTCCACATTCGCATGGCAGAGGCCGGTCTATTCATAGGAAAACCACTGTGAGCTCAACACAGATGATAGGCTGAGTTGACCACAACTGATGTTTTAGCACGCAACCTTCCAAATGTCATCTAACAAAAGTATCAGGGACAAAAAAGGCACACATCTCCCCATTAATTTTTAAATTAACCAAAGGGCTGTACTACCACATGAGTACGAATGTGTGTGCGTTTGTGTTTAAATTAGGAGAAAAACACACATATGTCCATTCTTAGCATGGGCTTGTGCATGATGACTATGGAAGCGGGGTGTGGATGTAGATGGGCATAGTGTCTTGTAGAATATTGTCATCAGCTATGAGAAGAAAGATCGCTAGACTCCCCCACCACCTGGCATTTCAATGAATTGTTCTGATTTTGTCACGATTCAGTGCATGAATCTATTCTTTGTTGTGAACATTCCGGTGAATGCGAGCATCGCTTTTTGCTCAAAGGGTGACGAGAAGCCACTGCATACAACATATTCAACTTAAAACACGTACATTTATTCTTGAACACATGATTAGATGTATGAATTGCAAGTTTAAGAATCAACATTCGTCGCTGAATTGATGCATCGTTCAGCCGACGCTCTGCACAAGGGATTAACATAAGAGTGCCGAGCACCTGGTCTCCATCTCCAAGCCATCGTGTCGCAGTCTACCTGACATTAACAACAACCCAGAGCAGCACCAGCGGAGCTTATTGTTTTGACCTCTCCCTCTATCTAGTGAAAGCAACGCGTGCTGCGGGTTCACTGAGCGCATGGGTCTGGACACATGGCTCTTAACGCCCGCACACAGTCACGTGATGACCGCTGCCCCCCGCCTCCCTCAAGCGGCCAGTGCTGACGTCAAGGCAGTGAGGCGTTCACGTGAGTTGTTTCTGGCGTGGGAGCGCTGGCGTTTTGTGCCTCAATGTCGTCAGAACCACGCCATCTTCTTCTTCGCGATTCTTCGAAGCGCGACGGTTAAATTACAGTTTCCAATTCCTTTACACAGTTCTTTGCATTTTTATTGAACTCTGCAAGGTCTTTTGAGCTGCAGAGGTTGGGTAGTAGAGCCATCATGACACAGGTCAATGCTTCCAGTTCCTCTTTTGAGTCAAACTCATGTCCCTGCGGCCCATGTGCAGCGCTTTGTGACCCTCGGGTGAAAAGCGCTCTATAAAATGATAGTATTATTATATTGTCACCATCATGCTTGGTTCAGATAATTGTACAGCAATGCAGGAATTACTTCAATTCGTTATTATTTTCCTCGATGAGATAACATTACTGTTTTATTAAAATGAAAGGTGGTCAGATGGCTCGAGTGACCAAAGCCGAACCGGAGCACTGCTGCGGTACTTGACTTGGTTCAAATATGAATTGGAGTCGTGGTCTCATCTACCCATGTTTAAACTGGGTTCTTATGTTTAGAGAGATTTATTGGCTCAAACTTGCCACCAACGACCACATAAATGAATACTAACATTAAAATATATTTTTTTATTTAGATTTCCATATTCCAGCTGTGTCTTACTACCATACGACGATGGAGAAATAACATGTGTGCTCCCAGTGTAGATTAAAAGGCCTATATACATGACTTGAGAGATAGTTCCATGATGTCACATTTCATACAGGGTGACACACCGTTAGCTACAACAGTTAAATACAAAAAACTTTATTTTATCGAATCACACGGTTACTATCCCACAAAAGAAATGTGAATAAAAAACCAAAGGATACCTATTTTAAAATGTTAACTCCATCCACTGATGTAGGTTTTTATGGCTCGATGCACGATAATTGCTTTCCAAAGCTGTTATTTCAGGATAGCCATGTCGAGCGCTCTACCTCTCCCCTTCGTGACGTGGAAGGCAAAACGTGACAAAGGAGAGGAGGAGCGAGCGGTCGGCATGGCTATCCCGAAATAACAGTTTGAAAAGCGATTATCATTAACTCCATGCCTCACATATAAATAATTAAACATCCTCCTTTGCTGAGAGGTCTTTGGCATTTTCTATAGCTCAGGTTAGGATAATCAGAAGCTGCGACACACTCTCCATGTGCTGATGTGGGTGGGCAGCTGAAACCCCACTCCCGTCAGCATACATTTCTAGCACAGTGCTCAACTGGTGCGCAAGAGTGGGTGGGTCACAGTGACCCCATGAGATCATTAGCAATCCCAGACCACTGAAAAGTGGTCGCGTACCACACCAGGTTAGGCTGAATATTCAACCTGTGTAAATACAGCCAGGTAGAGCACTGGGGACAAGCTTAACTCTTTAAGGCATCAACGTGAATATCACAAAGATTCACTTTTTCATTCACCCAGAAAAGTCTACCTGAGACACAAAACAATCTTTGTTTTTGAAGAGCATCCGGCTTTGGTTGTTTGGCCGATTCCTTGCTGGAATTTGTTTTTACGTGGGAGGAATCAGAAATGTACAGAGAATGCTGCACTCAGAACAGCCCTCAAACATAAGCAAAACCGAAATGAAGGTGCAGTGTTATTTTCAATACTTTCTAACATGTTAAGACTGTTCTGGCCACTATGGGTTCTCTCACACGCAAAAAAACCTCCATTTAAATCAGGCACTGAAAAAATATCCTAAACCTTCCTGAAAACATCCTAAGCATCAGTAAAGTCACAAAGGCTAAAGAAATGACCATGTCTATTGTTACTTTGTAATTACCCATTTAAACAAGTTTAAAACATAGCCACAAGGAAGCAGGGTCAACGTTAGACCTAAGCGATTAAAAAATAACACCTCGCTTTCCCCAAAGTCAAAGCACACCTTGCATGCACAGGGCAGCGAAAGTAGGTTCAGAGACCAGCTTTAGAATGAAAAAAATGATATAGTCACGAAAAAAACGTCGTGGCAACGAGGCTTGAGAGTCAAGTGTCTGCGTAGCAACGCTCACACACGTCAAAAGAAAATGTGCACAATGTCATTGCGTTTTCGCTCAGGTGGCGCTTACTTGTAAACAGGGGCTAATAGATGCGAGAGTGGGTTTGGCTTCTTGTCTCCTACGGCTGCCGCAGATTCTTTTTCTACAGTGTGTTTATTTACAGTGTGTGTGTCCTGCAGCCCTGCCAGACTCGGTCAAACCACAGACACGCTCAACAGCTGCAGAAAAAAAACCGCAGCAAAAATATGTTCGTAAATAAGTAAATAAATTAGGTTTTTTTAAGCATTTCTCATATTCCCATATTCTGCCTCCAGTCAAAGTATGCAGGGCATAAGGTTGCAAGTAAGAAGGCGGTGTTTGTAAGGCATGACAGGGTTTTAACATTGGATGCAGGTGATGGATTGTCTTAACAAAAAACAAATGCAAATCTATCATATACGGGCCCTGTTGCATTGTGGCAGCATAAGTTAACCCCGCTCACAGCAAATGCTCTAGGTATATTCCCATGTCCTCATGTTCAAATGCCACGCCATGCATTATTACAGTCTCTTCCCCTCTTCTTTTTGCAGTGGAACATTCTGTTGCCATGGACCCTATTTCATCACGTGTTGTGCACCTGCCTGTCCTAGGTACACAGGCAGCATGAGAACACTTGAATGTGTGGGCTTGTAAGAGTGTATGGGCTCATGTGAATGTGTGTGTGTATGTATGTGCAAAAAAGAAATGAAGAGTGTTAGTGTAGCGGCTAGCACCCTGAATTACAGTCTCCGAGGCCCAGGTTAGATTTCTAGATATACACAACAGTACAGAGGCATTGTGTTAATATATATACAAAAAAAGCAGGCGCAAGTCCCATCTCTGCACAAATACACTTCTGTGTTCCTCTGACAGATATCTCCAATTATTTACAAAAATGTGTTGTACATGACCTTTGTTTTGCCCAAATGTATTCTGAACCCAACTTTGCCGCCATATAACATTTCCTGCAGTCCCTTGTGATAATAATTGTGTTGTCAGCAAATATGTGAAGGCAAACGTGCTATTTTTCTCCATTCAGAAGTATTTTTGTACAATAAAATGTCAAGACAATATCTTCAAATGTCACTGAGTAACCTTGGACAAAGCGTTTGCCAATAACAGCTATCAATAACTTAAAAAACTCATTAATTAATTGACCGATAACATCCTAATATATAGGAAGCAGTGTGTGGCAATATGGCCCCGGCAAACCGACTGGCTGGGAGAGCTTGGTTAAATCAGGGTTGTAGAGTACAGCCTCCGCCTCTCCGCGCTTTCCTAGCGCCTCTGAGTCGTTCTCTTGTCAAATTAGAACCTTCGACAGTGAATATGTGCGCGTTATAAATTTAAAATTATTAATTATTATAATAACGCAGCATTATACAGGGCTGACTGAAATATTTGCAGTTACGAGTAATACTCGTATCTTTTATAGAATTTGAACACTTAAATGGCAGTTGAAACTGGTGCAATATGCAGAGGGTAATGAATTTGAACTGATAAGAGTGCTGACATAAAAAATATATATTTTACACTAACCTTGCTTGGGCCTTATCGCTGTTAACTAGGTCTAAAATTGGTTGAATATCAGAAAATGCCTGATACAGCAACAATATGATCAAAGAGAACCCGGTTAGGATGTTCAAGACCCTATGACCTTTATCACAAAAGTAGGCGATTATATGTGGTATCACAGGCCGTACCCTCCAATAATGTTAAGGGCTCTGTTTACCAGACTGATTGTTTTGTGTGATCCAACCTGTGTAAAACTATCATACGGCAGGTCAAAATACCCCTCTTTCTGCTTAATCTCTGTGCTCCTCAAGTTTCGAATTCACTCCCATTGTGATTTTTCTAGTTTTTTATAACCTTACTGAAATCAACAATCATATTTAATGCTTATTTATAGTACACCTTCAATAGGGCTGTTTATTATTGGCCACTTGGCATATTGGGCTTTTGAGGCTGTACTCTACAACCATGATTTAACCAAGCTCTCCCATGCAAGTGAAAGGAAATCAAGAAAAAGTTCATCTTAATTGCCTCTCAGCTTGTTATAAATTAGTCACTGCAAGCATAAACTGAGTTTCTGGGTCAGAAACTGCAGCCAAACACGTGCGACTTCATCTAAAGCAACAAAAATGTTGTCGATTCGCTCTCCAACACACCGATGTGCTGAAGTAGTAAAGAATTGGCACGTTTTGTTCACGTGGCAAACCTTACTAATTGGCTGTGTCGGGTGGAGGCGGGTTTACGACACTTCTTTTTTCCGTGCCCTGACCCATAAAAAAGGAATATACTATGACTGACCAACCGTGCCCAAAGCAAAAACCACATTATGTGTGTGTGTTTTACTTCTCTCTAATAAGGCACAACTGATTTAATCTCTGAAGAACTCTGCCATAAGGAAGTGACGGCCATCTTAGGGGACGCTGGCAGATTTTTGCCGCTCTTGAGATTGCCAGTTTCACGACCTTTCAGTATATTCGAAGCAGCCTTAATAATTTTTTGTTCCTTTGTTTTATTCATTTACTTTTCGTTGTTGACATGCCGTTCTCTTTGCGGCCCTTGTGCAGCGCTTTGTGACCCTCGGGTGAAAGGCGCTATATAAAACTCTATTATTATTATCACACACAGACCAGCTATACAGCCGTGGCTTTTCATTAGGCGGCACTGATGGTTTGGTACAGCACCGCCACGGCTTGCAAGAAGCGACGCTACAATTACGATGATCAAAGTGTGCCCCGCTAGGGTAGAGGCTGCAGTTTGCCTTCTCTTGTGGTGAGGCAGAGCTTTTGTGCTCGCCATTAACACTACGAAGCCGTCCTGCCTGCGACAAGTTAAGCGGCTTATTATTAGGCACATCATTACAGGCCACCAATAATCTTACCACTGTGCATGCATTGTCGCAACTGCTCGAAAACTCTCCGTATTTGGTTGCAGAGCATCTGAGTGAAACATTTTGAGGGCAATAATGAGCACCTGTAACAAATAATATATGATGGATTTGAAACGTGCAATAAAAAATAGACAAACAAAAAAAACTTGAGTAAATACTATTTGCCTAGGTATATTTGCACAGGTGGTAGATGCCCTGCCAAATAATACAGTTTTGTAATCTCACGAGATGGTGCTCTGAACATTGAAAGTTTGAATCCTGCCCGTAGTTCAACATAGCTCATCATAACGCAAGGACTGATAGCATGAGCACCGCTTGTTGGGAACTCCATAATGGTTATAAGAGGAAAGAATTTAATCTTGCCAGAGAAATGTTGAATCTTCGCACTGTTTTAGGACCACTAACAGAGATGAACGCTTTCCCAATGTTAAGATGAGTATAAAAATAGTGACTTCAGGCTCCATTTGCAATATTAAACAATAAATATGGTAAAATGTAATGAAATGAGATGTAATGTAGAGCTGAGTGGCAATGACTCCATCTTTATTGATGTGATGAGCAGCAAATTGCATTTCCCGTGAGGTTTTTTTGGATGGCATCACCAATTATATCCAAATCATGCTATGGAAGTCATGTCTTGGGGCAAATAAATGGCCGTTTGGAAATCTGAATGCAAAACATGGTTTTACATACATTTAAGATATGGCCATAAACAATTATATCAGAGAACTACAATACTTCTAGGGTCACTTAACAAAAAACCCTCTCAACATTAAATAATGCTCTTTCAAGTACTGCAAACGATATTTCACCACACGTGAAATGTCTAATATATTTAAAATGTTACCTCTCATAGCTGGGTATGTCAATTTTGTAAAAAAAATACTATGTTTTGTGATTACTTTTATTTGTGCAGCCATTAGTTATGAGGTAAAGGATCAACTTGCCACACTTGGTTAGGCACTCTAATAATGGATTGCTGCCTAAGTTTTAACCTGTCTTTTCAAACGTGCTGACTAACACCTGTGACACATACATTATGGATCCTCTGAAATAACC
>JAZEWU010000022.1:7024283-7036173 GCA_036362915.1 Geotria australis | reverse complement strand
GTAAGAAAATGGGAAACTGTAATTTAACATCGCGCTTCGAAGAATCGCAAAGAAGAAGAAGACCAGCAACCTTCACCAAATCATCTTAATAAAGCGATAACAAGCTGTTAAAAAGCATGTTCATCTGACAGTTAACCTCTTTAACTTCTTTCAAGAGAGCAATGTTGCTGTCAACAATTTATACCAAGTCGTTAATCTCAGTCGAATAATTTGTAGCCACTGACTTAATTGGAGGTCATGTAAAGGTCAATGAGGCATGCCACCTGGTGTAAACAACAAGCCCCTAAAGGAGCACTGCCTTCGTAGCAGGTCCTTGACAGGCGATGTTTAATGTGTCGCCACACACTGGCTTAATGGTGACAAACAGCCTCAAGGACATGTAATCACTTCATCAGGCACACCCTTGGTCAAGAGTTTTGGTGTTGGGTTACATCGCTAAGCCACTATTCCACTAATGAGGTTGTGTGGGCAAGCACATCATTGGAGAACAATTAATTCCAACCCCAATATGCCCCTTTTATGAACCATGCAAATAATATATGCTCTGCACAAAAGCTATACAATTGAAGACAAAGAGGGAATCATTCTCATTAGTGGCACTCACATATAACCTTCAATTGTGACCAAAAGGGGTGTAAAATGTAAACGTGACACAAATGTATTCCGCTATCGATTGCACGTTTAAACGAACGTGTGGCTCAGACAACAAATAGATATGTACTTAAGCTGTTTAACATGCGTTTGAGACTTTATTATTGAGAAGAAAATAAATAATTTAAAATTAAAATCACCTTGCACCCTTACGCAACTTTGGTGACATCAGAGCCATGTCACTGCCATATGTTTTAATAAACTAAACCGCTGATGTCTCTCAAGCACTGTTATTATAGAGTACATCCAAATGTGAATTGGAAGTACGTTTTTATCATTAACGAAGCATCCAGCTCGTGTCAGACAGTCTCACACAACACCGCCTCGGTAATCCTCACCAGCGGAGCACCATTTATTCAGCAGGTGCGGCTCATCCACACTGTGGAAAAACCGTGCCAGGTGCGATGTGAATTGTTAATTGACACACAACAATAACTAAGGGTGTAGAGAATATTCACTTTCCCATCAGGCTGGACTGACACCAACTGGATTCTTATAGCACGCACTGTAAATCGGCCAAATTGAAGCGGCCAAAAATATGTGAAGCCGAACAGTAGGTTTGAGCAAAGCAGGCTGCCGTTGTTACGTGATCACCGCGGCACAGTGGAGGTGGGGTGGAAGGCATCAACAACAACAACCCCTGCTGTGAGCACACGGTGAGGGAGAGATAAAGGGAAATGAGAACGGAGACGCATATGGAGAAAGGGTTGACGGTGAAAAAGAGAAAGAGGGTACTGTAGACAGACAGAAAGATGAGGCAGCAAAACAGAGACACAGAGCTAGACAAGAGAGACCAAGCGAAAGAGGGAAATGTACACAGGGAGACAAAGAAAGAGACGAGACGGAAAGACAGACACAGGGCAATTTAGGGATACAAGGACACATGGAGACACAGAGAGAATGACAGAGAGACCGAGGGAAACAGACAACAGGATACGCTGAGACAAAACACAGGGTGACAGCAACAAAGAGAGTCATAATGACCATTTTACTGACAAAAATGCATCCAAAACAGAATACTATTTGGATTTGCAGAATACCTGCGTGAGGGATTCTGAATTTGGACGAATAGTCAAAGGTGGTATTTAGTGCACCCTGACGAGAAAACACTCCCATGTGCGTGGAAGCACGCCTTAAGGAAAGTACACGACGACAACAACACACTCCGAGCTAGGTTGTGTAACCTGCACACAAACGCGGCTACACTAGGCGCGCCACAACACACGGCTCGGACTATGCATGGATCCGGCATTAAACGCACTGTATGGGGTAATACTACGCTACTGTACAATACAGCACATGCTTTGTTTTTTTATAAACGCACACAAATATGGACTGCACTGTAAAGCAGCAGGCATTTAGATGTCACTCCTGTGCTGGGTTGTGTTAGAAGGAACATACATAACTCTCTTCTCTGTATCTGTGTTTTCATGTATGTATAAATAGCCCATCACCAATTACCAGATGGGACTCCACTGTATTAATTGGCCTGCAGACTAAATTCTCCCGTTGCCCTGTGGTGGACCGGCGTCCCATACCGGGATATAGCCCTACCTTGCACCCTGTCTCTGCCGGGGATAGGCATCGGCTCACCGCGACCCTGTAGAGGATTAAGTGGTTTCTGACCATAGATGGATGGATGGATTCCACTGTATAGATGTGATTTTTTGCTACCTTCCATCACCTTTCTGAACAAAATTAGACAAAAGCAAAGGTTGACTTATGGCTTCTTTGTCATTGTCTCAGAGGCACTGATCAGAACATACGTGACAACCATTGCATTCCCACTCTAGTGTTACGACCAGACCCGCATAGCGGGAGTATCTAAAGGGGTGGTGGTACTGACTTCATTGTAGCATTGGCTGTGGATGGTTTGCTAAGAACTGGGCATAATGCCACATCTCAGACGTGACGTTTTGCAGATGAGGCACTGCCCCCTAAATGTGTGAGGTGTGCTTTTCTTATAGGTATGGGATTAGGAAAGGAAATGTTATAGGAATGTGTTACTGTACCCAATGGCTCAAGGCTGCCAACAGAAATTAGCAATGATCATCATTCATTTCAGTAAGACAATTTAACTTTTTTCAACTTTTTTCTACATGCAATCAAATTTCTGTTATCTTATGTACAATAAAGCATTAACACTTTCCCACTTTGGAAAATGGCCTCTGGAAGATGATATAAAACTACTTCTGAGATAACGTCAAAATGCCTCTGCAATAGGGGGAAATGCTCTGAATGGTCATTTGCAATGGAAATATGCCAAATTAAATAAAAAAAACAAATTTAACATGGCATTATTTTTGTGCAGTCGTCGGTGAACAGGTTCAGAACATCAACTCGATATATTTGAGAACCCCGTTTGTTTTTGGAGTGGTTGAAACCTAAATTTCAACTTAAGACCTCAACAGTGGCAGCTCAATGCACTGGTATTTGACCTATTGCAGTCCTAAGTCACCCAGCCACCCCAAAAGGGTGCTGCTTTGGTCTGACAACCCACTTCATTGTGGTGTGAAAAAGATCTCACAGATTCGAATGTGTTAAAACTACGCCACTACCACCCACGTCTGCCGCTCTCTAAACATATGGTTACGATTCCAATTTTCCCATAGCACCAAGGTGGGCCCCTGCTGGACCGACTGTTGTGGCACGGTGCCAAGTTGCAAGGTGAAAACGCGGGGCAGTTGCCACACAATGTCTGATCCATGAGCAGACCGCACGCAAATTCATCACAGATAAATCAAGCCGTGTTTCCAGGACTGCAGTTTTTTTTTACACTTCTGGCTCTGTTTTTCCATAGCAATTAAACCAGCTGATATCAGGTCACAGAAGTTGACCTAAGTAGGCGTGTGCTTAAGATTAACAGAAAAGGGTCTAGTTTAGTAACCTGACCTGTAGGTGATAATGCTGAACTTATGTGAACCACAAAAATCCTCTGTAGCTTCCACAAACAAAGTTAATCCACCGCCACTGCGCAGTGCGAGTTAAAAGTAGCACATCCGGTAGTAAGGGCCACTGTACTGCAGGTATTATTGATATCGTAATACAGAAAGTATCCTTCTCTGGCACCATGAGCAAACAATAGAGCCTCAGGCATTTCCTCCAGTCACAGATGACCTGACATTTCTTATGCTGATTACAACTGGCTTTGGCACAGACCAGAGAAGACTTCCCAAGCATGTGACTTAAAGTCAATGAGCACCATCCTCATGTGTTATTTAACATACCTCAAAATCTAATGGTTTAAAAATATATATATTTTATTTCCAAAAAACCTTCAGTCTATTAAAATGTTGTATTATACATGATACTAAAGAAAACCCATGCTATTTTGGGAACCGATTCGTCACTGCATGTTTACAAAACCATTATATATGCAAACACAGAAACGATAAGGCACGTGTTTAAGTTGCAATTCCAAACATGCGCTTGAGCTGAGGAGACAGAGAAGCCATTAAAGACTTAGCTTTTGTCTTTCCTTGACTGCATGTAGCAAATTAAACTTGGTGAGGACATACCTTACGCTGCACAGGGCTGCTTTTCAATTCAAAGCGCCAACGAGGTCATACGACAAAGGCACGCCAACCTACACATGGCGAGTCCACTGCTTCCTCACCATCAAGGGCGGGGCAGGCGACGATTCATTGCACAGACTGTCGCTACCAACACTACGATGTGAAAATGTAAAGAGCTGCCAGATAAAGCAGGATTTATTAAAATATTAAATAAATCAGCCATGCAGCAGGTCAATTGCAATACTCGTAATTTAGGCAAACGATTTGCTGATGTTTTTTAAACAGTAAATTGACATTTAAACAGCTTATAAAGGGAACCCACTGAGAGGAACCCGAGTAACTTTGATCAGAGATGCCTAGCTTTTGCAAGCTTTAAAACTTGTCACCATCCCTTTTGGTCAATAATCCTTGCAGAGAGACCACTGTTCTGGCATGCTGTACGAATGACTGTATACATTTGCCATACTGCTGCCAAAGCTTCCCATGCCTTTGTTGCAGGGGAAACACTGTCTGCTGAACAAACTCACTGAACACTTGATGTGCATTGTTCTACAGCCTGTTATGGTCACAATAGTAATACCATTTTATATGCAGGAGGGCCTCACTTAGTCTCAAGACTCCCCCAGTAGGTCCTCACTTGTGATTTTTGACTATTTCCTTACGGAGCATTTTAGTGTGTTGGACAAACCTGGCTTATCCAGAAAAGTCACACGTGTGAGAAGAGCTCACGCATACATCTATGCAAACAGATCAGCAAACTGCCTGGCTGCCTCCACCGCCTCCTCTGCGCTTTCCTCGCGCCTCTGAATTATTCTCACATCGAATGAATACCTTTGACATTGAATATGTGCGTGTTAGAAATGTAATTATATCATTATTACTATATACTCACCACCACCTTGTAAATTCTGCTCGTGAGGATTCTATGCTCTGCATGATCCACTAACCCCTGCCTCCTGTAAAGGGTTACACGATAAGAGCGTTTCCACCACCGTCGCTCTCTCGGTTCACAAACAAGGCGCCGGTCGGCAAACCACACCGCTCGACTCACCCGGACTTCTTGCTGCTCTTGAGCTTGGCGGAGGCCGGCAGGTGGCTCTTGCCCTTGCCATCCTTGTCTTTGGGCTTCGAAGACTTCTTCTTAGCCCTCTTCTTGACGGTGCCATCGCCGCCTCTGGTGCCGCCCCCGGTCGGGGTGGAGGTGGGCGCTGAGGGCCCCACCACTCGGGGGATGTTCTGCTCTCCCCGCGCCCTGGCGCGCGCGACCGCCTCTGCTACGATACGGTTCGCCTTCTCCTGCTTGCGCTCCTGCTCCTGAGTGTGCCGTTAAGCAAGGGGGTTTGCGGGGGGGAGAGAGGAGGAGGTGGGGGAGCGAACGGAACACACGTCAGCGGCGCCGTCTCCACTGTCCTTGCTTGTGCCCGTGCGAGTGGCGATGGCGTGGACGGGGCACTGGGGGGCTAAGACGAGACGGGGTGGTTTATGGCACGGAGAGAGAGGAAGAGAGCGAAAAGAAGACGCGTCAAGGGTCAAATTTAAGCGAGGCTTACAGGAGTGGTGTACATGTCAAACAAAATGTAGACTGCTAATCGAGGCGGCGATTAAATCGTTTTTTTAAATCTCTGATGCTGTCGTGTTCAAATAAAATCTTGAGCAAAGCTCGTTTATATGAAAGCACCTCAGCCATTGTAAAAAAATGCTCAGAGAACTTGCAGCTACAAAGATGAATAAATGCAATACGGCTACTTTCATTTTAATTTAACATGCCTCCACAGGAGAACAGGTATATGGGAAGGAGGTGAGGGAGGGAGATAGAGGAGGGAGGAAGAGATGACGAGGAAAGAGGGCGAAAGAGCGTCAAATGGCGCGGAGAGAGAACAAAATAGTGGGAGAGAAAATTATGAAGCGGCAAGAAAGATTCGGATGGGAAAGGGAAAGGTGGGAATAATAAGGAGAGTGAGGGTGATAGGTCATATAAACATGGAGAAAGTTAAGGTGGGGGGAAATAGGTGAGATATAGTGGCGGCAGGAGAGGAATAGAGAAAGCTTTAAACACAGACACAGTGAAAAACCGAGACCAATTGGAATATACGGTACACAGAAGGCAAGAGATGGTGGAAAGAGAGAGACAAGGCTCTAACACTAAACGTTTTGATGGCTGGCTGGCTGGTAGACACAAACAGATGGTCATGTCGAAAGGTCGTTCAGGCGTCTAGCATTTAATAAAAACTACTGGCTTAAATAGGGCACCACCTCTTATTAATCAAATGCACCCAAAACATAAATCAAACAACATTGCACAATTATACCGCAGGTGCAGGCACACATGCACGTACACGTGTGTAAACGTATGGGACATTCACATGCTGCAGATACAGGCAAGCCCTGCGTGACATTATGCAAATAAAGACCCACAAGCCCTGCAAGCATTCCAGCGCCAGCACCTGGAACCCGTCAAACAGGGCCAAAGCCCCGCCTTACACGGAAGGGGTTACCCAGCAGAACCGCGTTCCGACCGAGAACACTGCACACGGCAAACGCAGGCCCATAGCGGAGGTTAAAACAGCATGTTTGCTCACTGTGAGCGCGCATCCGTTCTCCACAGACACAATTCCAGCCGTGACGGTCAAGGTCTTCTGTATTCAATACCCAGTGTTTACCGAGAGCAGTGAAAAAAGCATGCCTCTGTTTAACTAAAACTTAAAAGACAATCCAATAATGGCAGGTTTACAATGGCTCCTGGTCATTAACACTGCCTAATGACAGCTAAATATGGCTACAGAATTCTGTAGTTAAAGTGGTCAATTCACAAATTGGAGGGTTGCAAGCTAAACTCCCTTTTAGTTGTCAGATCAACCGGTCAATCCGTTAGACCAGGGGTTTTCAATCCTTTGCACCTCAAGGCCCACTTGGCCCACTTGGGTATGGTCTCCACGATGGTTCGTGACCTAGCGGTGGAGAATGGCGGCTTTAGGGTTCATAATATTAACACCACCTGACAGATAGTTTACAGTGCTCCACTTATGGAGGTCAAGGTTAGAAGCGTTCACGTCACGATCCCTGTCGGGTAATACTTGGTGTTGCCTGCGAATTCTACCAAACACTTCGAGGCCCAGGAGCTGAAAGACAACGATGTCCGGAGGCTGACCATCGTGCTTCGAGGAATCGCAAAGAAGAAGACTTATGGATAGGCGGGTTCCCACCATAGTAGTACAGAATTCCAATATTACTTTGGTGGGTGCCAACAGGGGTGAGTATCACACCATTGCTAGTTTGAGCAGATAGAGGCTACGGCGCTTCTTTAGATGAGTTATGTTTGCACTGCACGAAACACATGTCTATCAGAGTGGCTTCCAAATTTACTTAGTGCTTGCCAATCAAAACGTGCATTTTATACCACAATAACCGATGCTAGCACTATATTTAAGTCAAGTTTTCTAGGCATGGTGGTTGGGTACTGACCAATATTTGGTCAAGAGCCATGCATGCTTATGGTTATAATTAGGGCCTTGGCTATAATTATGGTTAGTGCCAAGATTAGGGTGTGGACTAAGATTTCAAAGGAAGATGCAAACCAAAAAAACAACCAGCAATTGCCATCAAGAAACAGGCCTATGAAGTGTCTTCCCAGGCTGTATGACAAAACTTTGATGCTTTGTTAATAACTAACCAAAAGACTTTAAAGTTAAGGTGAAGCAGTGGTTATAGTGAAGCAGTAATCAAGTGACTTCACTGCTCTATGACAAAACCTCAGTAATTTAAAATCCTTTTTTTCCCATTAATGCTCATTAAACAGCCTAATACACTCGGACTAGGAAAGCATACCCATTATCAGCTATGGTAAATCCACTGCTGGATGAATGTCATGCGACGCTGCCGCCATCTCCTGCAATCTAGTGATGTAACAATCCACCCAGCACCTGCACCTGAGTTCATCACTCCATCTTATAATAATAATCTACTTTTGTAACGCGCGCATTTTCTCCGGGCGCGTTGCACCCGTTGATTCGGAGGCGCAGAGCCCTGCTCAGTCGGTTTGTTGTGAGTCGGTGAAGAGGTGGCTGCGGTCCAACCTTTAGCTGCTACTCCGTCACTAGTCTTGACCATCTGTCACCAACCCTTCTATCAACATGTCCAGGCCAAGCCCACTTATTACTTTACATTTTAGTAATATTTTAGGCAAGTCTTTAACTTGCATACGTCACCTAAGCCATCCTATTTTTGTTTCTCAATGTAAATCCACGGCACGCACCTCTCCAAGCTTGCGCACTTTCCAGTTTTCGTTCCACGTACATTGTTGCCAGTTAAACTGCCGGTATCCAGGACTATAAATAATAATTTTACATTCATAACGCGCACATATTCATTCAATGTCGAAGATATTCACTCGACGAGAGAAGGACTCAGAGGCGCGAGGAAAGCGCAGAGGCGGAGGAGGCAGCCAGGCGGTTTGCCTCAAGGTGCATATGGCCTGGCACAGGCGACGTGGTGACGTCACCGCCACTTAGTGGCGAATGGCGGTTGTTGTTGTCCGTGCGTGCGCAGAGGACCGACCTGCGTCAGCAATCGGTCGTCGGGACGGCGGTCCCGCGCGGCACGGTCCTCGGTCCTCATGTCCGCGTCGCGAGACTGGGCATCGTGCGCGAGGAGACCCGCGAGCTTCGGCTGCAGCGAGGCCGGCGCGGTGGCGCAACCCGACGGTGCCGACAGCGGTCTCGGCCCAGGCGAAGACAGCGACTGCTGCCGAGGAAAAGCACAGCGACGCACGGTTAAGGGAGACCCGGCCCTCCCCACCAAAGGTGTTTTAAGCCAGAAATTCGAGTTCAGGGACGACGCGGGTTTATGTTGGGCATGTCAGAGAGAGACGCAGCAATCGGGTGTTGGGTTTGAATGTGGCAAGGATGAAAAATGGATCTGAAGTTTAGTTGTTGGGTTTAATTGTCTTAGCATAGTCGCCAATAACTGTACAATAGTGATAAACGCGATTTCCCACTTGACATATTCTAGCTCTGAGGAATAAAACTAGTGCTTGATTGCCAAGCAAGGAACACTCTTTGCAGGACATTAAAGAGCAGGATATAGGTTTGAAAAGGAAGCCATCGAAGAGACTTCAGAAGTAGTTTTGGGGTGCCCTTTTCTATACGCAGTTGCCCGCAAATTGTCCTCATGACAAAATGACCTTGACACTATTACGATATAGTTATTGATAAAAAATATATTAAAGTAAAATATAAACACCGGTTTTCTCATAGCACTGCGCCAGACCCAGCTAATAACAATCAGTAATGTTAAAATTAGCTCTGGGTTTACCTGGTTGAAACTAAAACTACTAGAAAACATTGACCCTGAAGGCCCTGAGGTTCGTAAGCTTAAATATTATATCTTTTCTGAAATTATAGTGTCAGGTAGAATATGCATACTATCATGAAATATCCGCACTGATACCAACCTGCAAGTGAACAATTCTAGACTCAGCACCGAATATTTTGCCTGGTGCCAACTCAAAGAGCTTCTCCTACCGACCCCAGGTGAAATGTCTTTTGCCCTAAACAGTCAGGTACAGCTGCAATAACAGCATCTCCCATTATGCAGGGGTGCATGTGTGCAGTCAATACTGGACTAGTTTCTCAACAGGCGTGATAACCATTTTTTTGTCGTGGTAATCTGAAGTTTGCACCCAGGTGAGGGTGGCATGGCCTGGTGGGAGCGTAATCGCCGCTTGTTGCCAAGGTTCACAGTTTAAATCCAACAGATGAATACTGCGGGTGTATTAACCGTAAGAATATGCAACGTGTGCTTCACGGCGGATGGTAAAGTTCCGGTGTTGTCATTTGCAAGGGTAGGCCATTATGTGCCAGTGTTCCGGTCAACATTTGCCAAATTGAAGAAAATTACCTGCAGATTACTCAATTGGGATTATACATAACAGCTATCATCACCTAATGCTAAAACCTGGCAGGACCGTCCTAAAAAAAAGTCCAGGGTCTCAGTGAGGTTTCCTGAATAAAAAAGCGTAATAAACATAATACGTTCTCAGATGTGCTGGCCACTGGTCACCGGGATTCATCTATTTTATTTAAAGGGTCCCACATGTAAATATCTGGACCTTGCTCCTCAGTAGACAGCTGCTTGGATGGCACATGGCAAACGCTTGAACGTCCACTCTCATTATTTAAACTTCTATCTGTATTGCCCCTTAAGCGCTAACATCAAGGCCACGTAAAGTCTCGAAAGTCACAGCGCGTGCCGGCCACCAACAGGACACAGACAGCGTCGGGTGGCGGCTAACGCAATTAAGTCAACTCGAGTGGTGGGTGCATAACGTCAGCTTGCTCAGGCTCACCGCCGAGTTATTTTTTACAAACGCCGTTGAACTTGTTTTCAAGTGTATATGGCAGCATTTGTGCAACAACAACAAAACACAACCCGCAGAGATACACTGTGGTAACAAAGTCTAATTGGGAGTATACGTGCACACTACGGGGTGCAGACGGACGTACCTGTCATCCCACTGTATGACGCACAACCAAACAGTGACTCTCCCTCCCCATCATCTGTCCACTTTCACTGCACCATTCCAACTCCGATGCCAATTATAATCGCTGCTGTCGGGGGGCGTTGTTTTACCTTGCGGGTTTCGAGCAAGCGACAATAACATATGGGGCCTGCGGTAGCCTGAGCACGCCTTTTCACAATACATGAGGCATAGGATTAGTGGTGGTGGCTGCTAACGCGTAAAGGACTGCCACACCCAGGGAATTTACAGATGCCAGGCGTACAGTTTATGAACTGACTGCTAGGCCTCCAATACAGGGCACACTCAGAAATATCCCGTACAAGATGTTTTTTTTTTCCATAAACGCATAGAGAAGAAAATAATGCATGCGCACACATACTGGCAGAAGCTTGAATACATTATTCTTTAAAACAATTTGAATACAGAACAAACAATTTGGCTGCAGATTACAAAGAACGAGTGAGCATTAAATATTAACACCGACCAGCTAACGACGTGTACAGTACTGAAACGACACGACGTGGAAAAAAAACATCCAATAAGTCATAAAAGAGGCATTTTGTTATTATTAATATAATCATCACTACTACAAGTACTGTATTATGTTTTCTCTTCCTTTTATCACACAATAGAAAAATGTACAAGCTTACCTTTGCCTCCCTCTCCAAATGGGAAAATGGAGCCAGGCAATTCCCATGAAACTCAATTCTGCTTCAATTTACATGCCGTGTAAACTATACATGAAAGTCTGCAGCCGAAATTAGCGCAGCAGAACCCAGAGCCATGGCGGTACAGCCAGACAACGGGCTGCGGCGTCCGGCATCGGGCATTTCCCAGTTTATTACGATGTCAATAAAACGCGCCGCTTTCTGGATAATGCAGCCAGATTTTATATTCAGATGGTGAAGTCAGCGGATAACCAATACAACCGTCTTTTTTCTCCCTCGCTCTCGCTTCTCTCCACTGAATCGATATAAGTCACAGAGTCGCAGCAATACCGGCGGCGTAGGATGGCTCACTGCAACGAACATCGCAACGAGATGCCTCAAATCTCTGCTACTGCAATGACTAAGGACGCGTCAACAATACGCACATGCAAATGAACGTGGGTTTTTTTTTCAGAGGCTTACACAACAAACTGCATTTTTTTCGCGTATACATAATCACGTATGTAAAGTAGGCTGCTGCACAAAATGGCCTGTTGTCC
>JAZEWU010000022.1:6994241-7023478 GCA_036362915.1 Geotria australis | reverse complement strand
GCCTGCTAGTAGAGTCAGTATTAATAGAATCGTTGATTACAATCTACAATACAAGCCTCACTGCGTTGCGTGATTATTTCAGATTCATGCACGGTAATGGTTGTTTGTATTTGCTTCAAGGAAACCCCTGGAGCCACTATGGATGCTGCATACACCACGACAGCACAGTGAGGAATCGAATTGCTAAAGGAATCGAGAACTGATTAATCGTGTCATTTAAACACATTTTTGCATGGTTGTGAATCAGAACTTGTTATACACCAATGTATCAAGTTTTCGTAATGTCTTTTTGTGGAAATATTCCTTCAAAAGAAGGCCATAACCTGAAATATCACCCCCCCCCCATATTAGGTTATCTTACATGGCAGTATAAATAACGCTGATAGTGAGGTGATTTTTGTCAATAAATGAAGTACATTTTGGATACCTTGTTCTCTACGTCCCAGTGGCCTTAACTTTAAAGAGCATATCATGACAAAGCTAATTGTTACCGTCACGATTAGGCAAAGCTGTGTGATTTGATAGCTGCACAGGTCCTCGTAAAGGCAGGTCCATCACCATGCTAACGCAACCATCGAATCTCCAACCCACCCCCTATGTCAGCAAGGCAGACACACATTTACATTTACAAGAGGCTCCACATCAGCCAGCCAAGTGATGAATGGAGTGGGAAGAGGCCATCAGCAGACGCTGCCATGTGTGTGATTGTACAGAGGTGGGAGACATGAAGATCCTGGCTCTTCCGGAAATTGCCCGGCATCTGCACGAAATACAACATTTTAGCGGCTCAAAAAAACGGTGTGTTTATAAAGCCTTTGTGACAACAACGCTTCATATACAGTCATAAACCGACCTACGTCATTAATTGGTTCCAAAAGCCGTGACGTAACCAGGATGTTGACATAAAGCGGACGTAATGCCTTTAAATGAGGACAAACACCGTAAAACTTGCGAAAATAACTCGCGAAAGAATATAACTATCGCTAAACCTTTAAGATCACTAAAAACTGATTTTGGTCAATTTTTTTTATGACGTAGGTGACGTTGCTGAGTGACATAACGTCGGACGTAATGACGTTCGCTGAACTGAAATTTATTCTAGAAAAGTGGCGTAAAGGCGAATTCGACGTAGACCGAAATTAAGTAAAGCAGGGTATTATAATAATAATATCAATTTATATAGCGACTTTCACCCGAGGGTCACAAAGCGCTGCACAAGGGCCGCGAAGAGGACGGCATGTCAACAACGAAAGAAAAAAAGAATAAAAACCAAAGCAACAGAAAATAAATGATTAAGGCTACTTCGAATATACTGAAAGGGCGTGAAACTAGCAATCTTAAGAGCGGCAACATTCTGCCAGCGTCCCCTAAGATGGCCGTCACATTTCATTGTGACGGCCACTCATACAGTGTTTACTCTGCTAAAAGAGCCAGTGTCCCTCTGCTCAACCAAGCACTAGAGCAGATTCATGTGGTGGATCTGAGTGAATGGTAGATACAGTTTTCACACTCTATTCAGTCAGTTTTTATCTCAGCTGGAAGAAACCGTAGAGCAGTGTAGCTCTTTTAACAGTTGCCCATCAGGGAGGAGTACGCAAGTTACACCATCTCAGGACACCGGGGGCTATTGTCAGGATAATTAACCTAGGCAGCATGTCTTTGGACTCTGGGAAGAAACCAGAGTACCCGGCGAAAACCCACACAGACACAGGGAGAACATACAAGCGCTACACAGAAAGGTACCCGAGCCGGGAATCAAACCAGAACGTTATTGCAGTGAGGCAGTAGTGCTACTCCCCGTGCCACTGTCTGTTGAATTGCTACAAAGTGGTACCCATTTTATCAACCCTGGAAATACAATGAGCTGAGTTGACTCACAAATGGAATGTAGACTGTGAGTCAAGCAATTTCACGAAAAAAGTTATAGCAGTTCATAACAGGTCAATGACATTCAGTTCCATTAACTGACATTTCCTTTGAAATGTAACACATTCGTTGATTGAGGAATATTTGTGTTTTAAAATTCCAAATGTCCCATCGTCCTTGCAGAAAACTATGCCACTTTTAGTCCACACGTCCCCAGTCAAGTACTACGCCCCATCAATAACAGGACACGGCCCTTATCGCATCGTGAACAAAACGCAATTGAAATTGATAATTTCATCTCGCACACCTTGTGTAATTATTTTCTCCAAATATCAATCACCACCGCTTTCAGGTGGCGCTAACGTGGCTAACTGAATGAACGTATAGTTTGAGCCGTGTCATTTAATTTGCCTCACCAGGGCACACCTGGTCGATTATTCAAGGCTGTGCAACGTGAGACTGAAGCTTCGTTAAGCCATGGCGTAGAATGAGAAAAGCAATGGAAAGATGTGCACCTTGAAGGATTCGATTCGATTCTTCGAAGCGTGATGGTTATATGACAGTTTCCCATCGCAACTAGTTCTTCTTTAGTTGCAGACAGCCATTCAACATTTAGAGATATAATAGTCAGTGTTGGCTATTAAAGGCGGCGGGCATTGGCCTCCCTTCTTGCTCCAGACTGAGGGGGGGGGGGCCTTCTGGCATCTGTTGAGCTTCTGGACATCGTTGTCTTTCAGCTACTCAGCTTCGAAGTGTTTGGTAGAATTTGCAGGTAATACCAAGTATTACTTGACAGGGATGGCGACGTGAACGCTTCTACATTGAACCACCACCTTTAAGGAGTACAGCCACATTGCCTTATACAGTGCCCTATAGTGTCATCCCTGGCTCTCTCACCGCCAATCAAGAGGTGCTGGAGCCTCATGGAGCCTGGCTGGCTTGTGTCACAAAGCGTGGTGAATGTTGGGAGCTGCATCATGTTTGTCTACGGAGGGACACCCATAATTTTGACAAACTAACCTGTAACTGAAAGTGATAGGTGAGACGGTCTGTGTAATTTACAGACGCAGATTTCAGATGACGCACCGCTGTGAAACAACACGATTTTGATAAAACAGCATGAATTGTGTTTTGGGTTTCGTTTTGCTTCGAGTATAATATTTACACGTACTGCGTGTGCGTGATTATCGCTACTATTCTATGGCGGCTAACATGAAACGCAACAGCTTAAGCTTCATCTTCCATGTATTTTTGTCAACAGCCAATCAAGCCTGTGGACACGTCAGCACCAACAATAGACGTGTGAAGTGGCAGTGCATTGAAAACAACGATTTGGCTTGCTAATGTCCTACTACCTGCATATTTACAGCATCTTAAATGCAGCATTAATTCACTGCAATTAGCGACTTGTTATAGTATAATCGTGGGTCAACACTAATTGCACAGCGCCGTGGTTCTCAACCGTTTTTTGTAAGCCCGCCAATCAAGACCGCTAGTCTCCTGCGCCCTACCCCCGCACACTTTGTAGGAACTCAACATTGGTTGTCCTATGGAGAAGACTCCTGCTGCCCCAGAAATGTGGAATTTTCACAAGCAAACCAGGGCGGTTACAATGCTGTTATTTAACAAAACAAAAAAATGCGCCAAGACATGCAATGCGAATTTAAAGCTGGGAGAGTTTTCTTCTTGATCAAATTTCCGTGGAATACAAAAACTATGAAAGACATCATTACATTTCCCTGCCAAGCTGTGTTGCAGTACTATTAACGAGAGGACTGCTTAATAAGGGTACGCCCACGTGCCTAATTAGCGGCTCGCGTGAGCGGCTATGAAGGTAGTGGAGCCCAAGCATTGGCGTTGGCACTTCACGAGCGAGACAGCAGCTGGTGTCGGGGGAATGGGCTAGGATTGGCAGATCGTTGCATGATGCGTGAAGAGAGCACACATCTTCATCTACTAAGCCTTCTGTGGCAAGGTGAATCAACATAACTGCTTCTCAGTGTTGTAAAAAGGGCCAACGCCCCAACATCATCTCAATATGTTGGGGCTTTGGCCCTTTTTACAACATTATCTCACTATGGGGATCAAGGTAGAAGCGTTCACGTCGCGATCCCTGTCAAGTAATACTTGGTATTACCTGCAAATTCGACCAAACACTTCGAAGCCAAGGAGCTGAAAGACAACGATGTCCAGAAGCTCAACAGATGCCAGAAGCCCCTCAGTCTGGAGCAAGAAGAGAGGCCAATGCCCGCCGCCTTTAAGGCCAGCACTGACTATTATATCTCTAAATGTTGAAGGGCTGTCTGCAATTAAAAAAGAACCTTGTTGCAATGGGAAACTGTCATATCACCATCACGCTTCGAAGAATCGAATCGAATTCGAATAATGTAGTTGGTAAGTTTTTCCCAAAGGGTAACCTTGTGTTCATGGAGCTTGCCATTGAGCCGGATTGCAGGGGTCATCTTTGGCAGCCAACTGATTTCATTGAAGAATCATGATCAATGTCGCTGCCTTCTCTGTGGTCGATGTTAAGCATCCTGCGACATTCACACAAGACGGCTGTGATGTGTTGGTCACGCAGCTCAAATACGAAGTTGTAGAAATTGTAGTTGCAATCTGACTTAATTGAAAGTAAATTGGATAATTAATCTCAGTAGATTCTCAGCTGCTGACAAAGTATACTAAAGCAATCAAATAGGACAATGTCACCAATTAGTCTTTAACTGTGGCCAACTGAAGGACTGTTATTCTAATACAGCATACACAGTGCAGATCCACTCGACGTACTTGCTTTTCAGTCTGGTTTCTTAAAACTAAAGTGTACTTTGTCGTCAGGCCAAAAAGTTGATAAACCTATTTCTAAATTTATCACAGTGCAAAAAGCATTATTGCTGCATTAACCACAGCATCCAGTCAAAGAAAAACGATGTTTCTTGTAATTTTCTGCAGAAAGAAGCGGTTTGCTCGCTTTTCAAGGCGAATCGCACCAAGTGAGCATTACGCAAGTTAACATTATTGCTCAGTTTAAAAACCAACAGCACCAGGGTCAAGTAATTCATACACTATAATGGGCTTTACCAGAGTTTAAATAAACAATGGAAAGGATGGAAAGAAAACAAAGAAAGCTAAGCTGACCACATTTGGCCCAGCAACCAAAAGAGTTTAGAGTAGTCAGTCACTCCATTATTATTTATTTTCAAACTGCCTGATGCTAAACGATATTTAAACTGCTTTGTTTACCTAGGAAGCCTTAATGTCTTAATAATAATAATAGCATTTTATAAAGCGCCTTTCACCCGAGGGTCGCAAAGCGCTGCACAAGGGCCGCGAAGAGAACGGCATGTCAACAACGAAAGAAAAAATAACCAATAAAAACCAAGGCAACAAAAAATAAATGATTAAGGCTGCTTCGAATATACTGAAAGGTCGTGAAACTGGCAATCTTAAACGCGGCAAAAATCTGCCAGCGTCCCCTAAGATGGTCGTCACAATTTCATAACAAACACAAGCACGTAGCACGTGTAAACATATGTACATAGTTCATTAGCCAACTTGCTGTACTGCCATGGCATGGCCTACATTGCAGCCCTTCAGTTGGGTGTCTCCAATCCACTAATGTCATGAAAAACACCACCTGCCGTGCTATGGATATCACAATGTATGCGAAAATATAGCAACAACAATATGTTGTTGTGTATTCCAAACAACACTGCGGGCCAGTAGCTGCTTAGATTTTCCCATCGTAAATTCAACAGCTGTGTTCCGCCTCTGGGCAACCAATCGGCCCCGACTGGCGGGGTACATGACGCAAATGTCCACACTGCAATGCATGCTCTGGGGCCTACTGGCGACTATGGGAATGTGATTGCTGCATCTTCCAAGGAGGGAATAAGTCCATGCGGATGAAAATGTCACCACGACATATATAAAAAAGAAAAAAGGAGCGTCCATCAGTGACGTGCCAAGACGCTGCACAGCAGGGTGAAATACGGCTGTGATGTCGGAAATGTAAAAGCTGTATTTAACCCTTAGTAACAGAAGGTCAGTGATCAATTGACGATAAAAGGCCACAATCCCTGAGACGAAAGCAGGTCTACAAATAAATACATTTTTAATATCTCATTGCAGATATACTGACGTGCTTGTAGTCAGACAACCAGTGATGGAAATGCAGGCAAGGTGTAGTAGGCATTCCACTCAAATATTCAACTAGAGGTTTTCATACAAGAACAAGTGGAAGACATAATGTAAACATCATGCGGGTGTGAACTGGACTAAGCTCATAATCGAAGGGTACTTTCGGACCACACAAGGGTACCGTTGCACCATGATTACTTGCTTAATGATACGGTAAGTACCGCATCACAAATATAACTCTGGAAGCCACTCTACACACACCAGTGACTGAATGTTCAGTGAGCAAAAGTTTTAAAGCTAAAAAGTTGTCAGCTTGTCTAGTGATTAACCGGACTTTAAAGTCATGATTAAGTATGCCGTCACAGTACTCTAGTAATAACACTGTTTTATACACTTTAACATAATTTGCACTTCGTCGCAAAAGCTTGCTGACATGAGAGCCAGAATGCATGACCATAACGTTTAAGTCTTTTTTTCTACTTGATGAAGATTCAAATAGTGTTGAGACAACCATTGACGAACACCCTATGAACAGAGCAAAACGTTTTGAAGCCTGACACAGGTAATTGAGGGTATGCTAGAAAGACTACCCAATTAAAGTTTCCATTATTAATAAATGAATACAAAACAACTCTGGCCAAAATACTTTCTGCATGCTGATTATGGTGAACACTTTAGGACAGTGTTCTGCCATTATTCCGCATTCATCATTATACCTCGGTCTGATGGTGATGATGTCCTGACACTGATATTGTAGGTTTCTGAGGGTTCAGCACAGACGGAGTTCATATGTATCTGCCGGTGAACACTGGATGAACTATTGTAAATATATAGTTACTTGCTAAGTTGTTAGGTGATAATGAAATGCAATTGTCAGGTGTTAATTAAATGTAAAAGAAGCCAGAGTAACTCAACAATAAGTTCATTATTTTCTGGTACACCAGATATCCACATTCTCCAGAAAGCTTCTCCCCCTAATTACTCCCTCTTCAAGAGGTTTTAATGTAGTTTGGGTTTTTTCACTTGCATCTTGGTTTCATGTGACAATGACCTTTGAAAGAGGAGGAAGTTCTGGTTCTAATTGGGTGAGGTTGGCAGTGGCCATGGCTTCATAAGGAAACTGGATGATGAGAGGGTGGGTCTGTCTGTGGACATATTTACACTCGAGTCAGTTACAACATGCCTTTGCATTAACTGGATACACAACAGCAGACATTCTTTGAACAGCACACCTAATGCTGAGTTAACTGTCAAGATAAAATCAAGGCTCAATTCACGAATCTCTGTCTTGTACCGCCCCTCATCACCCAGCGCCATCTAAAATGCCTCTGCTATACTGATCACCGGCACCCAAAACTCCAATCTCTCCACTGGCACCAAATCTTGTCGCAGATCAAATTCAGGACAGCAAGCACCATCTTCAAGCTCCTCCAAAGACATATTCTTGCCTACTTTTCCCCTCTCATCTAACTCAACTAGCCTCCATTCACACTCTCCTCCGACAGTCAAGGCCTTCGAAAGAAGGCCTCACTCAACCCTCGGCCGCCCACATTATTTTTTCTGCAGTCGATCGCCTGCCCTTGTTCAGCTCCAGGCTCTAGTCTAGGCTATCTTTTCACTCTTTAATAAATAAGCACAGCATTTTGAGATGTGGTTGAATTTAGATGCTATATAAATCGAAAATGTACTCTACGAGTTTTAACAAAATGCAACTAGTGATGTAGGTTTTTGAAACTAGTTCACACAACTCCACTCCATAATTGATTTCATGAGACTTGAAATAAAATCGAGCCATGAGTCAATAGTCCAGTGCAAAACATTTCCACTCCAATCACTACAGGAATACAAGTCTCCCAAGTCTTCAATGTATGAATAACGACCGTCAGCCAGTATGATATCTCAGTCAGCAGCGTGCTGTGTTCCACAACAGGCACGTTTTTATATGCTCAGGAGAAAATTTTCTCCCACACTTCATCAAGTGTATCTGGGATCAGTCACGACTGCTTGCATCTACTCGGGAGCAAATCAAACGTCACCGCGGCCGCAACTGTTACCCCTGCTCTTCCTACCCGTAAAGAGCTTGCAAGCTCACTGGGTATTTTTCTGCTGTAATAATAAACACCCATCTATCTACCAACGGCAAGGCCCCAACCAGGACAGCGGTGCAACTCCCGGCGGCTCGCAGACTGACCTCGTGTCCTACCAGCGTTCACAGTCCCGTGCAACGGGGGTCCTAATCGACCGCAACGCGGTGGAATCCGGTTTGCTAAACACAGGCGGCAGACTGACGTCACACGTTTAGACAAAATGGCATACACGCAGTGGCAAGGGCAAGCACGGGCAACTACTGGAATAACAGGCCCACTTTAATTGCGGGAAGTGAGCAGTTGGCAGCGAAGCTTCCGTTGGTGTCTCCGCTGGCACCGGCAGCTTGCGGTCGCGCTCGAGACCAATTTAACACTGATCCGCTGCCCACCTGCGATGGGAGGTGCGGGGGGGCCTCTGGCATGCGTTTAATGAGACAACGCGATGTGCTAGTGCCTAACCAATGCCACTGTACACAACAGAGCTATGACCTCGGTGAACTGCAAGAGCAGCCATTGGATAGGGATGTATTGACATGTAATATAATAATAAAAGCATTTTATAGAGTACTCAATTACGTTTCTTGGTGCAGTCTTCTGCTACAAACAATAACATATTTTTAAAAACTAAAATGAAAAAGCATTTTTGGAAACGTGCACTTTCCATGGAGAGCTAAACTCTGAAAAATGAAATGTGTTGTTTTGAGGTGAAAAGTCAAAAGCTGCGGGCTGCCTCTGAAGCAAGATGTTTTCATTTTTGGAGTGTGGAAGTTTCTCTTCTGTAAAACAAAATGCTATCTTCTGCAAATAATTCCAGTGGAAATGTCTAACAAAATATATTGTAATGGCATGAGGTCAATCACAACAAATCTTACTTAATGAACATACGTAAAAGCTACAATATAAATAAAATTTTGTTGATAAAATGCCCTGTTAAAAAATTATTACAGAACTCCTCACAGCAATAGCACTATCATTCATGACTCCTATTATCGGTGGCAGCTATAAGGTCTGCAAAAACTGCTGTTATCTGCAGGATCTAGTGGTGTGGCATAGACATCGTCTTAGCCACATCCTCGCATGCACAGTAAAGGAAGTGCAGGGGCTCCACAGGACCAATGTCAACTCTAGAGCCACAACCACAAACACAAACATCGAGCCAAGCATGGAATACAGCCAAGGTATGAAATGCGTCCGAGAGGATATCCACTGAGGAGATGGAGCTATGAAATCAGTTCTGGTCTAGCTGCGGGATGGACTGTTGCATCACAGGATTATGAGAAGTGGCAGTGTCATGGGTAGGCCTTCATCCAGCACAGTAATGGCCACGGGTGTTAACGCACTGCTCTTACAAAGCTGGCACTGCAATTTCAATTCCTGCTTTGGTCAGATGGGGCTACAAGTTCCACGGCCGTGCAGATAAATGTAGTCGTCTGGACTGGACGTCTATCCGCGTTATCCAGTGTCTATGGGCCCAACCGGTATAATGCCATCAACTGTGGGAGAGGGTGCTTCAAAATATACTTCTGGGATATGACCAACATTCAAATCCCCTGGTAACACTAATGCTTGTTGACTTATTCCTCCGTCGACTTTTTGTTTTAAGAATTTGTTCTCTGGAGTTGCGCAGCCCCCGCTGACCTTCTGATTGCTGTGACTTCTGCGGGTGGTGGCAGCATGGGAGCAAGGGAGAGGACGGTGCATTGGGGGCAGCCTGCCAGGTGGGTCACCCGCCACCCACTCACCCCAGCCACACAAACAGCCACTCACTCACTCACACACCCAACCACGCAGACACCCATACACCCACCCACCCACCCTGCCAAGCAGCCACACACATCCACCCACGACAGCAGATGTGCACAATGGTAATCCGTCATTGCCCGAGCCAGCCATCGTCGCCATTTTCTGCTTCACCGCGGTGTGACGTGGCGCCCCTGCCTGACTGCCCTTCTGCCTGCCTTTCTGGCAGCCTGTCTACATGCTTACGTACTCGCCTGTCTGCCTGTGAGGCCATCTGTGTGTGGTAGTCTCCCTACAGTCCTGTCCACCAGCACTTCTACATACCTGCTTTCCTGCCCACCTGCCTATACGTACATCTGTTTCTCTGCTTGTCTTCCTGCGTCGACATCTGTGTACCTGTTCACTTATATGCTTATCTGCCTGTCTGCCCTTTGTCTTGCTGGCTACTCGGTACTCTTGAATTTACACCACACGCCACTTTCCTGCAAAGAAACCCTGCTGGGAATTTCCGCAGCTACCGTGCCATTTCCTTTAATGGCTCTTCATTATTAATTAGGGCCATGCCAGCCCATCATCCGTTCGGCTGAATGCGCTTTCAATTAACATGGTCGTTAATTTATCATTATTTAGATCAAGCCGATGTTTACAAGGTCTGATATGTGCATGTCCTGTGATAGGGCTTCCTAATCTCATCTAGAACACAGACAAGATTTCATCCAGCAATGTACTGAAAATATACGAAAAATATTAAAGTTTAATTATACTATATCTAATTAAGTCTTAACTAAATCGCAGACATATTTTTGAGACAAGTGGTGCTTGTGGATGATTGATCAATTTATTTGATACTTTTTGCAAGTCGGGAGGAAACTAGAGCCACCTTGAAAAAGACCCATGCGTACAAAATAGCTCTGCAACCTACCCACTATATGACCATCTCTGGTTATCTTGCCACCTCACAGGTGGCCAACTCAAATATAATAATAGCATTTTATATAGTGCCTTTCGCCCGAGGGTCACAAAACGCTGCACAAGCGCCGCGAAGAGAACGACATGTCAACAACGAAAGAAAAAATATGCGCAATGGATTCAAAAGTCTCCTCCTCGTTGGTACCCAGGTATCACCCCACCCACCACTCGGGTAAAATAAATGATCCAACCAGTGGAATCAATTTTGTTTGCTCCAAATCCGAAATCCCGGTTTCAAACGCACACACCAAGTAAACGATCACTGTGCGACCCACTGACCCTGCCTGCACAGTGCTGCAGACCAGGTGTGAGCTGCCATCCCCGGCAATTTGCCGCACAGGTTGTGCTTGTGCGGAACGGTTCAAGGCGTACCGAGCTCCCATCTGCCACTGCACCTTTGACCCTTGCTGGGCTGCGAGACTTAGCTTCGGGCCCCCCGTGTGATGAGTCACGGCTATGCGCTATGCGGTGTCTGCGGTCGAGGGGCATCCTAAGGTGCAATGGGAACTCTAGCAGACACCGCTTGGTATTTATTCATCGCAGTGACAGCTGCAGGTCTCTGTTGAACCCAACCCCCAGCGTCCCCGAGCACCTTTGGCACCCGCCACCCGCGCCACTGGCTGCCTGCCATACCACTGGCTGCGCCGACCGGCCCGCAAACGTTCACGCAGACACACACACACATCAATCATTCACCCGTATCGACGGTATAGGCAGGTCCTACGAGTGACCACCTATGAAGCCCAACATGACAGAAGAGGGGGGATCGTGTGGCCACAACTGCTGGGCTGCGTTTTTGTCTGCTCAACATTCACGCGCACTATGCCAGGAACTCGTTTAGGATGCCGAGTCAACTTAGTCAAAGGCCAGGATGCATTCTGATATCGAATGCCGTAGATATGGTGGTGCAGGGCCGGGTAGCTCGGACCATAACTCAGTGTGCTAACCACTGTACCCACTGCTCTAGACGCAGGTGTTAACCCTGCTACTCACACCCACAGTTAATTAATCCCTCCCACTTGCACACCCACAGATACACTCGGTCTCCCCCTGGGTTAACAGTAGTGGGCAAAGCATTGCCTGCAAAGCCGCGCTGATATGAGCCTGGCGCACTTTCGCAAGCCTTACTGTCTCTCACCCTGTGTGCCCTTGCCCTGGAGCCACATGAAGCAGCTCCCAACCGCTCTGCCAAAACGACAACTAACAACACAACCATAATGGTCTCAAGGCGCGAGTAACAGAAGCTTATTGATGAGACCCCGGAAGCAATGGGGTGGTGTCTCCTCTGAGCTTCTTAGCCAATGCATCACTGGACTCTCTCTGCCCTTGCTGCGACTTAATGACACCGCAACTGGGATGTACAGTCAAATGCAAAACAAGGTGTCTCTGATAGAATTATTGGGCGACGCTTATCTCAGCTGGAGATGCCCAGCCAGTAGTAGGTCTACCACATTTCTATGGCAGGAAACAGTCTCCCCATAGGATGGTCACTTGCATTTCCCACAAAATGTAATCCACGTATATGACTCCAGAGAATAACGGGCTGAGTCAATCCTCATCCTGGATTTATTTGAAAAGGGAAAACATTTTTACTTTCAGTAACACTGTATTATTACCCAAAGATCTAAATGTCTGGAAATGTGTCCTTAAAAATTAGAGACTGAACAAACAATAAACACGCATCACAAGCTGACAACTGGTCTCAACAACCCTAACTTGCACATGATTTTTCTTTCATGAAATCCTAACATCTCTATGAGCAGCCAATAAATATAAAAAGAGTGACAGATGCTCACTCTGCCCACAATTACTGTCCAACTAGGCACAGATACATTACGAACATCTCAAAATGATGCTAAAAAACAATCGAACCAATATGACCGTTTTCACCTAAGTCTGTGTTTTTGTTTATCTCAATTTAAATATAACTTGCAAGACACTTTTTTCTCCCGATATTTTCTTGCTTAGAAATGTTATAATTATTATTACTATTGAGTAATGCCTCCAAGAAACTGCTTACCTGTTCTACTCAAACAGCAGCGGTTAGTGGTGTGCCTTACATTAGGATGACATTACTCCATTACATAAGGATGACATTACTACATTACATAAAACTGTCGAGAAATGTCTTAAACAAAACGTGCGACATTAAAAACTGAATCCCCAGTTAATACTGTTTACATAAGTAATATATTAATGGCAATTTGCCTATGATCTACAATTGCTGTATCTACGTTACCTTACACGCGCAGTGTTGGGATTTATGGTGGACTAACTGCTCATTAGAGAACAACGGGTGCAACGCGTCCGGAGAAAATGTGTGAGTTACAAAAGTAGATTATTATTATTATTACGGATTAACCTGAAAAGAAGTGTAAAAGTTGACTCCTATTTTCACTGTGCAAACTCAGCGGCCATGTCTCAACCCTGATCTCAATGTACTTGGGAGGACACTCGTCTACCATCTTGACCGCCTGACAAACATGTCACAAGCGGGAAAAACACAAGCCCCCCCTGCTCAGGGCACATGCACGAACTGGGTGCTTCAGCAAGGCCTCTTTACAACAAGCCACCGCTCACACTATATATAGCAATGACACTTATCAATCTGTAGGCTGTGGCGTAAAGTGCCAAGCTCGCCGCTTGAGTCATAGTCATTTCTTGATGTGTCAACGGAGAAAGGGCGATGGGAGGGAGACAGCGTGGTCTCAAGGTAGAAGCAAGCGTTCACGTCACGATCCCTGTCAAGTAATACTTGGTATTACCTGCAAATTCTACCAAACACTTCGAAGCCGAGGAGCTGAAAGACAACGATGTCCAGAAGCTCAACAGATGCCAGAAGCCCCTCAGTCTGGAGCAAGAAGAGAGGCCAATGCCCACCTTTGAGGCCAGTACTGACTATTATATATCTCTAAATGTTGAAGGGCTGTCTGCAACTAAAGAAGAACCTTGTTGCAATGGGAAACTGTCATATCACCATCACGCTTCGAAGAATCGAATCGAGATCGAGCGTGGTATCCTATCACAGCCACTGTCCAGAGCCCAGGAGACGTGCACAGAACGATCAGGCAGTGGCAGGGTCAAGAGCCAGACGTCTCTGCTTAAGCTGTTCACATGCAGCTTCACATCCACACGCTTATGTCACAGAGAGGTTGGGCTGTATTAGCAGTACGGGAGACCGGGTGGGGAGGTGGAATGACAATGTTCCAAGTGCAGTTACTGCTGAGCCAGTGTCCACTGAGTCAATACAGTCGTTTAATTCCCACCCATCTCATGATTAACTGCAGTGAATTATAAACGAATCAAACATATACCAAGAATACAGGTGCTGAATAAAATGTGGTCTTTGATAATGAGTTCAAATAGTTGCAGTTGAATATTCCATCATATCTACTCTAAAAAAGGGTCATTATCCAAAATGATAATGCTATTATAAAAGGGGGCCATCTGTTTTAAAGTGTACTTTTAAAACGCTGTGAAATCACTTGTTGCCTATTTAACTGTGTCTTAACCCAAATCCCAAATAACTAAATTACCTTCAACTGTAGCAGAGCTACCCAAGTCTTCGTTGCAAAAGAGAACTGGATTAAAAAAATCTTCCCACGTAGTTAGGCAGAAACCATCAATCAGCCAGCGAAGCCAAGTGTTGGGACATCTAACAACCACCCAGGAGCATACCTGACCTTACGACCCCCAGGGATCATATAAATATATGTGCTTATCCCACATGTACATGCAACTGTATTATATCCTGAATCGCACGCTGACTCAGAAATAGCCTGTTCTGAAAAAAGGCCATTGCCTATAGCACTGGCTCCATTATGCCAATCGGTGCACCGCTGTTGTGAGATGGCGTGCAAAGTTCAGATGTCATTGTACGATAACAGTTCATGACTTTTAACTCCAGGCACTGCCATAATCGTCAGTACACTTAATCGCCCAAGAGTTCTGACCCCAGTTTTTTTCACAGCAGCCGTATATTATGGCCCAGCGGCCTAAATAAAAATAAATATTGGCAATTACATGCATGTCGGGAATTAGCAAATTTGTATACATCAAATGCATGCTGTGTGAAAGGAAAATATAACGGCTGATTGCAGCAGGTCCATACGGGCAAGGTGGCATGGGCTGAAAAGGGCTTACAGAACCAAAAGGAAGGAAACCACAGACACGAGGCTGCAGCAAATAAGAGTTTGCACTGCTTTTAAATTTCACACCCTGGTTCTATTTGCACTAGCCATATTTGAGAAGTGCTTTCCAAAGCTGTTCTTTCGGGATAGCCGTGTCGAGCGCTCCCCCACTCTCCTTCGCCATGGCTCGACACGGCTATCACGAAAGAACAGCTTTGGGAAAACAATCCTCATACATCGAGCCGTGAAAACCTACATCAGTACACCAGCTAGATGTGTTCCGTTTTGAAACGATGCAGTTAGAGAACCAACTGTGTCTGTGTTTTTTTTTCATGTGACCTCAACAAAAGGTCTGGCACAATTCTTGTAACTCAGGAAATAAGTCAAATACTGCCCAATGTCTGAAGTCAAGGAACCTGGAGGGGCAATATGGAACCGCCCATTTCTCCTCCTGATGTTAAGTTCTCAAGGCGTGGCCTAACAAATGACTTCATGGGAACCAGTTTGGCCACTGGCCACGCCCACTTTAACCTGCCGCGTCCCAACAGCTCCTGTTGGGAACACATCTTTGGAACTATGTATATGTAAGTTCACAAAGTTCAACCTTACGCATGCTTGATGTTCGACCGACTGTTTGGAACTACTCTGTGGTACAAATACAACTCACGTGAGCCACCCAGTATAAACACATATACTTCTGCACGAATAATAGGCCCCTAAAATGCACGCAAAATAGGCCCCTAAAATATCAAAGTGCTGAATAAAATTCAAAAGAGGAAAAAACAAAACTGTGCAGACAGCCCTCACTTTTCAAGCCGACGGCACTCATCACCTGGGGGCTCTGCTGCCTCAAGGGTCCCTTATTTAAAAAAATAAAATAACGACGAGCCCAGGGAGCGGTGCCCAAAATGGCTCCAGCCGGACACGAGCACAAGCAATCGGTGCGCACAGCGCGAGCACACACGCAAATCGCCCGCCGCCCTAGTTACAGCTCTTGGCACATCACCGGTGCCATCTGCCCAGCATCGTGTGCGAAAGCCGATCAGGGCCGGGGAGTGTGCGCCACAGACAGCTCCTGGATGGCGGCCAAGCGCTCGCAGCTACGCTTTTGAAGTGCTCGTCCCCTCCCCGGCCGTTAGCTGCAGTGATAACGACCAACAGAAGCCAGCAGAGACTTGCACACGTGTCAAGCGGCGCACGGACCCACGCTTGCGCGACACCAACACTGGCCTTGATGGGTAACGCGCGCTTGCTGTTCAATGGTGACTTGTAAAGAGGTGGCCAGGTGACGACTCAGGGGCCACGTAATGACCATGTCAAAGCAATGAGCGGTCAACACAATCTGGGTTCGAATCTGAGCAGCCGCCCACGGATAAGCCCAATTCGCCGGCGTAATGAGTCGATGTGTCAGTCCGGTCAGCCGAGACTGCTGGAATAAAATCAATGAAATTAAGAAAACTATATATATATTACTTGCACGGCGGGACTTTTTATCCGTTTATTTATTTCGAACCCATGATATTCCATGAGTGCGTAATGATCTTGTACATTTTTTTTATTTTTGTCCCAAAATGAGGTCTCATAATCAAGGTGGAGTGCCTTTGCCTATAACATTTGGCAACCCAGCATCATGTCCAGAGTTTACTTAGTTAAACAAATGCTGCTTAAAGTTTGGGTCATAGGTTGATGGAAAATAAAAAAAAAATATTTTGGAGACACTTTTTCCTGTTGTTATTTTTTTTATACCCATAATCCTCCATGATAGCTTAATGATTTATATACAACATATACAATTAGGTTAATTTAAAGACCATAATAGGTAAAGGTGTAGCCTTGCAATTGCTTGTTCAGCCCACTGCGGGCAGGAGCTCCTCCTCAAGAAGAAGCTTTAGAGTTTAGAGTAGAAGAGGGACTGTCTAAAGTTTAGACAGATTTCTTGGAGGAAATGGAAGCATCCACACTTTACCCCAGGACACCTTCATACTATTGTAAAATTATATTGTACAGTTCACATAATATTGTATAATTCAGTATAATAAATGAAATATAGATTTAATGTAGCGCTTTGTGACCCTCGGGTGAAAGGCGCTCTATAAATGCTATTAATATTATTATGTATAAACGTCATTTGGCAAACTAATATATAGACTATGAAAGCACAGCATCTGTTGTTGGGAAAGAGAAGCCTTTCTTTCGGACTCGCTCCCTAACATACCATGTGGTACTACTGTGAAAATTTAAAAGNNNNGACCTATGATGAGATGATTAGTGTGGAAATCACCTATTTTAAAGGTTAACCCCTCATGACCTATAAGGAACCCCATCAATCAAATACAATCAAATACAGTCTGGTGTATATTATACATCCAAAAAGGTATTTCAATAGCATGTTTTTTACACTTGTGACCTAAGACATTTTTACATCAAAGCACTTAAATTCAGACTTTTATTTTCACCATCTGCAATCTTGATCTATTTTGACAGTTATTGGTAATAATAATAATAGCATTTATATAGCGCCTTTCACCCGAGGGTCACAAAGCGCTGGTATCAGAGGGACATGATAAAAACCCAAATTGGAGTTAATTGGGTCAAACGGCTTCCAAGTTATGGGTGATTGGAAAACTGAGCCACCATTGAAAAGCAACCTTCCAGTTCTTTTCAAACATGTAAATAAACATGGGATATCCTGATGAAAAAAAGATTATGATTAGTTCGCAATAAATGTAGTGAAATAAATGTAGTGAACTTGGCCTTTGCTATGACATGACGCAACTTAGATTTTCAACAACAATATCTGAATAGATTTGCCTTAACCCTGGGCAACATGGCTAGAAACAAATCAAGCTGGCCACTTCATTGGCTCAAGGGATATTCTTTAACTATGGGCACCTTTTTGCCAGTATACAGATTATACAAAAAGAGAGGTTTAATCCTTTCTGGCATTGCCAGAAATGGTGAAATAATGTCGTTGTTTTCCCTGTAGCTCCAAAATACGAGTAACAGCTTGTACCATTGAACTTGACCCATTCAGCAAACAAAAAGGATCAAATCTCCAATGACCCAAAACATGGAAGCCATTTGACACACTGACCTACAATTTTGAATTTCATCATGTCTATAGTAGCTTGCAAATCTACCAAATATTAACAGGATTGGAGGCAGTCAGATTTCAAGCGTGATAATTTGAAGATATGACCCATAACAAAAATATCCACCAACCACTTTCAATATGTGAAGTAGGCAATGTTTTTTCATAACTTTTATATTCGATGAAATACTGCTTTCTATTGACAATTGGGGAAGGCTATTGCAAAAACAATTCAGCCTTTATGCCAAATGAGTTGTGTCCTGTAATATTCTAACAACGTGTATTCATTATAGCCCCACTGCTAATGCATAACTCAGTTGCTTTTGCAGCAGGACTAAGATCACAAAGCTGCACGTTTAACTGGTATGGTGCCACACCGTGATCATACACAATGTTGCAAAACTCAATAAGGGGGGGTTAACCCTCTGAATAATTTCCCGAGAGCGAAAACCCATTTTTAACCTTAAAAACCTGCCCACGCTTCACCCATTAAAAATAATTTAGGTGCATTTTCATCAAGCATTCCTGTGGCAAAAAAAAGAGACAAAAAACCCAACAGGTTGTTAGAAAAATAACATCAAACATGAAGCAACGTCGCCATCACCTTACCTGCTGCACTGAGACATGAGTGAACGCTTGAGGCAGCAGCTGAGAGTGAGTCACTGCCACCGTTTGGGGCTGCAAGTGTGGCTGTTGCAAAAACGAGGGTGGCGTCGCCTGTATGAGATGCTGTTGCTGCTGTTGGGCCTCCTGCATTTTCTGCGGGCTTTGCTGGGGATTATAGTGCGACGGTGAGGCGGATACATTCATATAGGGTGGCGTTGCCTGCGGCAGCCTCGGCGCGACCGCGTTTCCAGGGTGAGCTGCCATCATGGTGCCCTGACTAATTGGCTGTTGTTGCTGCTGCTGGTGTTGGTGGTGGGCCTGCTGCGTCTGCTGCTGCTGCTGCAGCGGCATCCTGGGGTAGCCGACGGCACCGGAGCCAAGCGGCATCGAGGGGCCGCCGCCCATGCTAACGCCCGCGCTCGGCTGCCTGTGCGTCGGCGCCACGCTAACATTCATTTTCGCCGGAGAGGCATTGGCGGCGGGTTGGTGATTGTAATTTCCCTGAGAATACGACGGGTGCATAGCCCTGGAGTCCATTTGGTTGACCAAACCCTGCTGCTGGCTGTCGGCCATCATCGGGAGCTGCTGGGCAACTCGCTGGGCGCCCCCCGGCATAAAGGCTTGATTACCCCTCGGGTACATCGAAGGTGGTGGTGGGGTCGTCTGGACTTGCTGATTTCCATTATTGAGGTGGTTAGGGGACGGACCCTGGCTCAACCGAGCACCGCCAATTATTCCCTGATCGGCGCCACCGCCGCCGCCACCGTACTGCACAAACGGCCCCGAGCTGCTCACGGAGCAAGACGGTGGAGGCGCCGCCGCCTGGCCCTGGTTTGCCGAGAAGTTTAAGTGATTATTCTGTGGGCTCGTGGAAAAGTTGCCCAGACTGGTCCCTGGTTGGGCGAATCGCCGACAGGCACTCATCGATCCGCTGTGATGGTGAAAGGCTTGATTGTGGGAAGGTAGCTGAGGCATCATCTGAGAGTAACAATTATTGCTGCCACCGCCGCCGCCGCCTCCACTACTGCCACCGCTGCCGTTTCCAGCTGCTCCGGGTGACCTCATAAACTGTCCACCTTGGTTCAAAACGTCTGGTCCCCCGGAAAAATGATTCAGCGATTGCTGCTGCTGCTGCTGCTGCGGTGGTTGCGGCTGCTGCTGCTGTTGTTGCTGTTGCTGTTGCTGCAATATGTAATAATTATCCATTTGCTGGTGCACTGACTGCTGGTGGTGCGGTTGGCCCGTGGGCTGGGACTGATGGTGCGCTTGTTGGGGCTGATGGTAAAGTGGCATGGTCGGCGGCTCCTGGCGTCCCCAGAGCGGGTCTTCATTCACAAACGTCTCCTCGGAGCAATCCTCCTGCCCCGCGTTGAACAAGCCAAAGGGACTACCCACTTGGTCCGTCGGCATGGGCTGGTGAAGTCGTGGTCCCTTAAACTGCTGGTGCGCGGCTGGGACACTGCTCATGGGACGTTGGACAGGGCTGCCCAGGATTCCCACAGGGCTTCCCATCACCCCCTGGGGGCTACCCATCATCCCCAACGCGTCTGCCTGCGGCGGCGGCGGCTGCTGCTGCGGCTCATATTGGTTAAAGAGGTGGTGGAATGGCGCGCCGGGCTGATGGACGCCCGGGAACTGCGTCTGGGGGTCGTGCAGGGGGCTGAAAGCCTGCTCGTCCAAGTCAGGGGTCGGATCGTCGAAACCGCCTGCCACCAGGTTCTCCAGCCCGTCACCAAATATATCCCCGTCGTCAAACAGATCCATGATTTCAACACCTGTGGCAGTCGGCCGCCACTGTCGAAACAGCGAGTGCCACGCTACAAAAACATGAAAACGCCTGCAACCGCCTCAACCCTCCTCATCAACATCAGGGGAGGACTGATTAAGACTTCCTTAGAAACGTCACATTGCTAGTATCTCTTGCATCTCACACAGGGTCCACACTTCCCTCGAGTTTGCTGTATGTGCAGGGGGGCAGAGCGATGTCAGAGGCAAATATGTTGGGGAAAGCTCCTGGGGAGGGAAGGGAGGGGGGGAGAAAGAAAAATTGGGACAAATGATGAAATGAGCAATAAATGTGACAAGCTTGCAAGCCGTGAAATCATGCAACATGCTCCTTTCAGAATACATCTAGTTCCGGAATTAAAATGCAGAATTCAATCATAAGGAAATGTTTACATTAAAAAGGATATCTAACATTGCATGTAATTATGTATATATATCAGCATGCATGCATTAGTCAAAGGTTAACATGCTCACTAATGTATTTCAAGCATACAGTTTATTTTCCTTAAAAATCTGAACTAAATTTCTAGAAAGGCCATGCAGACTGCCTTTTAAAAACTCCCTATTCCAAAGATGAAAGAGTGTTTTAAAAATGTGTTCGCTACACATTAATATACAAAAGACAATTCTGGCCAACTAATAGAAATTGTTTATTTTCTGAAAGAAAAAAAATCCAAATTGCCATTAACCACCTGTGATTCTCATATATTTGAGTTTGTTATGCATCTTAAATGCTGTAAATGTCTTACATAAGCGATGCCTAGATATAAAAAAGGATTGCAACCGCCTTAGATATGGCCAGACTTTTGCCATAATCAATATTAAAATCATTTCAAAAGAATATAACAATTCACCTAGAAGTTGATAATGCTCAAAAAATCTCGAGCCAAGTAAACATTTTGTGCATATAGGCATGAAAACAAAAGTGGACCACTTTTTACGTCGTTAATAAAACTGAACTTTCATTTAAGCAACAAGATTTACAGACAGAAATGCTGATTATATGACAACATAATATCACTTTGGCCAACTATGCAATTTGTCGTCAGAGATGCATGTCTTTCACTATGCGGAAATGTTAGTTTTTAGCATTGCTGAAACCATTCCAAGAGAAGAATAAAACAACAGATGGAGCGAGATGAAAATATGTGCAGTCATGTTATAAAGCTTGGCGTGCGGTGTTGCGTTTGCGTGAGTGCACGTATAGCATTTGCCTGTATGGATGTGCAAACTGTACACAAGTGCATAATTTTTGGAATCACACATGCATTATTCCCAGTGTTGCGCCACAAACGGCAAGCCACGTGGGATTTTTAGTGTTTGAAATACTCAGAAGCCCCTCTGTCTGCAATAACCTGCAGCCTTTGACCAGCAATTTTAAACACTGTACAAAAAATGAAATGTAACCATGTATAAACATGTTTATTTTTTTTTCATCAGCTACAGCTTGCTTTCTAGTCAAATGTTGATTTTACAATGGATATTTAAAATCGAATCTGTAAAGTGTTAAAACTTTAATCAGCCTCAGGATGCCATAAACATTAGAATGGTGCTTTCTATGCCTTTCTTGTGGCTTCTTCCAAAACATTTCAAACACTGTAAATGAGTAGCACACCTTTTGAGGTGCCTCAAAATGAGTATGTGCTACTGCATCAGGGCAAGATTTAAAAAGGGCAAATGACTTTTGCATGGGAGAAAGGAAAAGTGGCTATGGATGAAGATATGTAAGTGTGTGTGTCAATATATAGCCCATGGCATGTTAAACCAATGCAAAGCTGCGCCGCACTAAGCTGAAGGCAATGGCAACACATCAGGGAAATCGCCCTTGCTGTCTCTAATAAGCGGATACAAAGCACGGACAGTCAGAAATGCCAGAAGCTCTTAAGCGCAGGGGTGTCCAAAGGAAAAGTAAGAGTGCCAGCTGGTGGACTTGTTTTGATTGCACCACGAGCCATAGGAACTCTGCTGTCATGCTTGCTCATGGGTACCACTGATGGTACACAATACAAAGCACACACACTCAAGGACACGGAGGAGACACGCCAGTGGAGTTCTTATGAAACCAACAATAATGCACGGCCTAGCCACCTAGGAAAAGCCCATGATTGTAGGGAGACAAGTGGTTTCTCGCCACCATATCCAGAGGAATGCTTCTGGGCCAAACACAGACCAAACCGCAGAGCAACCAGCGGTCCCTGTGGTGGAACGCTTCATCTTTAACCATTAAACCCAAGCGGCAAAAGGAGCGTTACAAAACAAATCCAATCTCCTCCACCTCCCCATGCAGAGTCCCCTTCACAATAAGCCAGAGGAAACAGAAGGTTAACCAAGCGCTGCATGCAGTTCAAGCCAGTTCAGCTGTTCAGCACGCACAACAAACAACATCTAGCTAACTGCATGCAAGCTAAAAAGCAATGGAAGACAAGTGAACTGCAACACGTTAGCATTAAAATTAATATTTTTGCATGTACAACATACAGCACGTGACAACAATTCACTGAGCAGCCTCAGTGCACAACATACCCACCCGTTCGACAAGCGGTATTGTTGTAAGTCACATGTATAATGGCATCTGAGACGTCATTAAAAGATCACCGTGTCTTAACTATGGTAAAGATTGTAGAATATTTCAGAATTATTGACTCTCCGCATATGCAGCCCAGTATGAATGGCTGGCGCTATGAGTGGAGCCTGCTTCCACGATTATTAGTCTCTAAAACTGAATGGAATTTTCATTTTAAATTTGTTGAATTGAGCAGCTTTCAAAAGTGTCTATCTTAAAACAGAGTTAAATTGTATAAATGAAGGCACAGTTTGGCTCTAATTAAAACATGAGTCCAGTCCACCCTGCAGATTTTGCCTCTCAATTTAATCAAGACTATCCCAATTGGAAAACTAAAAAAAAATATTCAACCAACACACATTAGACATTAGAAATCGTGGATTCCTAATTTTCCAATGTAATTGCTACATTGTGTTCTTCCCAAAGATGCACAAACTGTGACACCAGAATAAGAAAAAAAAGTTTGATGGTAAACTTCTAGAAAATTGTGCTCAAGTAAATTTATATAACCAAACTGTGAAATCACACCGATGTGAATTATATATGTATTAATGTACGCAACTTTTAAAAAGGAATGTTATTTACTAAGACATATTTGATCTTCCATTTGATAAATGACCTCTACAATATAACAAAAGTTATCAATAAATTATTAGAATTTCAAGAAAACGTTTGGAGTACACTGGGGTAAGGAAACTTCGGAAACTTAGCGGGTGGAATTTTTCCTAGCGTCTTCCTGCCAGGTTTTAGCCTGGTCTTCAAACACTGCTGTCACTCTGACACCTGTTGGAAAAGGAAATTCTGAAAGTAAAACGTGCTGCATTTTCAAGAGCAAAAAGTGACCTTCATACAATCTGGCATTTAAAACGTTATATCCTGGATTGCTTGCCTATAAAATTGCTAGTAAGCAAATTATGAGAACCAAAATAAAAGCATGCAAACACCTAACTAAAATAATTTATATTATCCAACCTAAATAAATATCCGGACATTTACAAAGGTTGAAATTTACCAACAAACCCCAATGTTGGTTGGTTGCTCTTCAAACCTGGTCTTTCGGGATGTTTCGCCTCCCACGTTTCACTTCCCACGTTGGAAGCATCATCAGGAGGCGATACGTCACAAGTGAGAGAGGGTGATCGCTCGACACGGCGATCCCGAAAGAACAGCTCCGAAGAGCAACCATCATGGATCGATCCGTGAAAACCTACATCAGTACAAACCCCAATGTATTGCAAAGGATTGTTTAGACTTCTACAGGTATCATTTGACTGGAATAATGCTGCCAACATTGCCAACAAGATGACAAAAATAAACCAAAAATCTAACCAAAGTCTGCCAGCTGGGATAAACAGAAACAATCATTTGATAGTGTTAACATTTTAAAAATGTCCCAAAATACTACTTCAGTACGTAGGATGTTCCTGCTTGTGTTGTATAATTCCCCGGTGTGTTTTCAGGTTCTGCTTCTGTGCGATTCTTCGAAGCACGATGGTCAGCCTCTGGACATCGTTGTCTTTCAGCTCGGCCTCGCTGTTCAGGTTGAACAGCGTGTTGTTTGGCATGACGTCTGACAATTTGCACCACGTACTCGGAGCTTCTTCAGTGCTGAGAGCTCCTCCAGGAAGAAAGAGTTCTAAGCACGTGGAGCAAAACATCAGACATCACGCCAAACAACACGCAGCATGACCAAGAAAACACATCAGAGCTAAATGCATGTCAAGTCATTTATTTGATAACTTATTAAGCAATGAATATTAAAGGTTTATGCAATTGTAATTATGTTTGTAATTACCCTATACTTTTTTTAACATATTTATTTTCTATTTGCTCACCTAAAGCTCACCCTGCATATTTTATTGATGGGAATTATTCATTCTACAGCAATTTAAACGTAGACGTATTATTTGTTATCACATATGCTTGTTGATAAAATTGAATTAATAACCGACTTACTGGTCAAGCCAATTCCAAAACGTTCGTTAAATCGGACATGTAAACAAAAACCTGCTCAACATCTTCATTACGTCAGAATTTCTCCTAACCAGTAAAACAATTCCAAATAAATGGCATGTTTTATTTTCTACAGTTGACCACTTTTAGCGTGCAAGGTGTTTATGCAGCTACTGTGCCACTTTACGTACTGTACAAGGTATTTTAATAACCAATGGGGCAAATATTGTAGAGCCACGAATTAACTGGTTATTTATGTGCATCACCACTTTAATCAACAAATGTGGGGGTAATATGTAGTTTTGTACCTACTTACAAACGTAATTTTTTTTAAAACAAATGCCTCTAAGGGAAAGGTGGAAATCCAGGCCCACGAGTGGATGTCAATGAAACCATCACTTTCAATCAAATTTACACATTTATCACTAATGAGTCTCACGTCTAGGTAAAGTACTGGTATACTTTTGAATACTGTAAATGCTGGTCACACCATACGTACATTATATATTACTTCAAATAAACTTCCATTGTAATCACTGTGCTATCAATGCCCGTAAAGAGCTTGCAAGCTCACTGGGTATTTGTGTTTAGTAATAATAAACACCTATCTAGCTATCTAATGCCCTCTAAGTCCAATATTTAGAAATTATCAGTTTCAGCTTTGGCTCATGGTGGCATTAACCCACAATGATGACAAACTATATTTCACGTCCGTATCACACAAAGGCGTGACACTGTCCATCTTTCCATTTTTTCGAATCAAGGGTGTGAAAAACGAATTATTAATAAATTTACAATCAAGAAGATTTACACATATGGATGGATCTCCCAGACTTGTCCTTTCTTGCACTTAACATAAATAATCACAAAGAGCACCGAAGTTCATTCTCTCTGAACCGAAATGGAAAAAGGCCTACTCTGCCGCTCTGTAGCAGCAGTAACAAATCTAGCCTTTATGTATATACCTCAGCCACGTTTTTCACGTTAAGCAATATGATCATCTTCCAATATGCTCAATTAAAACGTCAACTCTAGCAAAGGGTCTCCTAGCACTTGCATCTGAACCTTGGAAAACATTGGAATTCTAGATTGAGTTGATCCGAGGTCTTTAGTAATACTGCTTGTTCTCCAACTTCACCACATAGTACTTTTAAGACACAATCTTCAGTTCTCAACCTTTTTACTTTCCGCAGACTCTCAATACCTCAACAGTACTTTACTGTAATAATGCTTTTCATTTACCCAACAAAGTCTCAAGGAGTCATGACTCTTTCTCAAAGAAGGTACTGCGTTCAGATATTGGCCTATCCCGTTAGTGTTTCCAGAGCAGACGAAGTCACTACCTGGAGAAAATACACAAATGCGAAGTGGTTACCACTCAAAGCTCCACACAGATTCAGTACTGTAATGCCTTGCTGTACAGTACTTCAATATCAGCCTCGTCCATTTAAATGTCATGGTTATTATCCAGCCTCATATAGACAATGCATGCATCTACCGCTTTGCAAACATTATAAAAGTCTGTCCAAAGGCTTCGTGTCAAGCGTTCCATCCAACAGTCCACGAACTGTACATCAAAACTATACTGTACTTACAATCCAACTTCCTCAATCTCGACACTGCCACTTCCTCACACTCAATATGCTGGACAATAACCTGCTTCACCGTCTACCCCTCGTCACCACTCTCCTCAGCCTCCTCCCGTTCAAATGTCACATCATCCACCGCCACCACCACCATAGCGGATACCACCACCATAGTTGCGGGGCACACGGGCGCGCATATGCTACCTGGCAAACGATGTCAATGGGGACATTCGTGTCGCTCCGAGCTCTTTATCCCGAGGACTACTCGCTGTGGAACACACTCTGAAGCACATTTTAACACAGAGATGGATGTGTTAGCGTCTGCTGTGATGTTAGGGGCTCGGGAGCTTGTGTTCACCTGCACGACGTTAAATGTCCACCCGCGTGGGGCCGCGCCGTCCGCCTCATCTACGCGACCAGCTCTGTCGCCTCCTCGCCAACGCTCATCGCGGTGCTCACGGGCGAAACTTACATTTTACCTAACAAAACGCTCACGTAAAAAAAATAAACGCTAAGATGGAGGTAATAATGACGAGTAAAAAAGCAGACGACTAACACAGGGGGGAAAAAACAAGAATAAAAGGCGACGCAGGCGCACGGGCGGGCGGAGCGATTCGCGTACAGTGCGCGCCCTCGCGTTAATAAAATATTTATATACAAATATATATTTATTTCTTTACAAAAAAAAGCGACTTGCTCGCTTAAACCCTCAAACGCGGGCCTCGTTATCAATTTCACGTTAGGGTCTAACGCAGACGTTAGGGGGTGAGCATATGTACAGTGAGTTCACAAGACGGGAGTTGATAAGGTGCGAGCGCGCAGTGGCGAGGCCTAGTGAACCCCGGCGTGCGCGGCGGGGCCTCGGTTTTGCCTAATCCCGCCCGCCGCCACTGGGTGGCACAGAGGCGGTAGCGAGCAACGTGGGCTGAGACCCATCCCTCGGCGCGAGTCCCGCCCCATAGGGATACGCAGAGGACAACCCAAAGTCCCCGCCACTCACCCTACCGCCTCCTAGCTACTACCGGGCTCTCACTGCCACACATAAGCGTCACTCCCACTTATGTCTCTGTTGTCCACTCGACCCTTCCACTTATGTCTCTGTTGAGTCAGGAGTTTTTCAGTTGGAAATGTGAGTTTGAAGTCAGGTTACCTCATTTACGTGATGCCTTCCACTCCAGCCACATGGTTTTTACACTGGCTGGGCTGGAAATGCTCACTTGTTTTTAACGGAATATTTTTGGCATCTGACCAAAGACGATGGGTGGCGTATTAGAACTGAACAGGATACATATTTATTAATTGACGGTAATTGCTGTCCTTTAACCAACCAAGCAACATCCCACTGACATTCGTGTATAACACATTTCGTTATACATGACGTTAATTATGACACTGTTGTTTTGTGTACGAGTGGCACGGGCCTGAATTGGATTCCCAGCTCGGGTGCCTCTGTGTGGAGTTGACATGTTCTCCCCGAGTCCGCGTGGGTTTTCGCCTGGTACTCCGATATACACAGTAAATGTATAAATGGGGGATTTGGGCTGACACAATGGCTTTTGCTTACTTTTGCATTAATATGAAACACTGATAACCTATCCAATAAAATCTTTAGTGATTTTCATGTGTCGCTGTTGCTGTCTGAAGACATCTCTGAGTTCTTATAAAAACAGATTGGCAGGCAATCTCTCCAGTAACATGATGACAATAATGGGTAACTCCAACAATAATTAATCTGAGATGTAGCTCTTCTTAACAGTTGTCCAGCGCGGAGGGGTAAGCAAGTGACATCTCAGTACAAATTATGTAGCAAAAACACAACACGTTCGTCGATAATGTTGCCCTAAAATTGTACAATGGTTGCCTTTGTCCATTGGCAAAAAACTAGAGGATTAAAAGGAAACGAGGTCGAATAACATTGGGTTTTAACCAGTGCCTATGGAATTCATTTGGTTGTTATCAGGGCCTTATATCGGAATTAAACTGCAGGTTAACCCTCCACTTCATCCCCATCAGCGCAGACTTGCTAACACCCAATGACTCCCTTAGGGGCCAGGCCTGTTAACACCCCACGAGATGTTATAACTGGTTTAACTCTCATTCGAGTTTAATAAGGCCAGGCATCATACACGAATAGCAATATATAGGGGCTGGTTAGTTAACATGCTCATGTACAGTATTTTATCCATCCATCCATTTTCAGAAACTGCTTACTCCTGTACAGGGTCGCTGTGAGCCGGAGCCTATCCCGGCTGTATTTTATCCTCAGCATTTAATCTTGGCTTCTGAACACACAGAAACAATAGGACTAAAGAGACCATCCATCCATTGTCAGAAACCGCTTAATCATGTACAGGGTCGCGGTGAGCCGGAGCCTATCCCGGCAGACACAGGGCGCAAGGCAGGCCTATACCCAGGATGGGACGCCAGTCCGTCACAGGGTACCGGGGGAAATTTAGCACGCAGGCGAATTAACCTATGTAGCGGCATGTCTTTGGACTGTGGAAGGAAACCGGAGTGCTCGGCAAAAACCCACACGGACATGGGGGAGAACATGCAAACCCCAAAACAAAAAGGCCTCCGATGCGAGCTAGATTCGAACCCGAGACATTTCTTGCTGTGAGGCGAGAAGGTCCCGGGTTCGAATCTGGGCTCGAAGGCTAAAGGAACAAACGAATCGAATATTCCATCTCACGGGTGAGTCTTATTAACCACCAAGTGCGATCG
>JAZEWU010000022.1:6981535-6993703 GCA_036362915.1 Geotria australis | reverse complement strand
CCCCCACACACAACGCGCCGGGGTGCATGGCGGTGGGTAGGGGGGGAAAGGACGTATATAAATAAATAACGCGCCCCTTGAAATGGCCGCGCGCTCGTGTCCATGAGGGAAGGTCGCGCCATAGCACACAGTTGCGTTAGTTGCGGGGGGGTAGGGTAGGTCGCCGGCGTGGAGGGTGGGGTAGGTGTGAGGATAGGGGGTCAATCTGCGCGAGGGGGGGCGAGGGGGTCCCCCCACCTACCCATCTTCAGACACAAGGATGGCCGGCCCCCACTCCTGACAATGAACTCTTGAAAGGGGGGCAGCGCTACGGACCCCCCTCACCCCCCGCCGTCCTCAAATGTAACCACCAAACACAACCCAAGCAACAAACAGCGACCAGAGAGAGGCAGGGGCCACCACAAGCACCACCGGCGCGATCCGGCCTGAGGCACGCGGCGCGGCCCAGGAGGGCTCAAGGCGCCTCCGCCGAGCGCGCGGCTCATTACTGGGCACGCTCTCACACGCCGGGGGGGGGGAACACTGCGTGAAATACCAAACGTTAACGAGGGGAATTTTTAAAATAAAAAAGTGAGGGAAAAAAACCGCGAACTCACCGGGACAAACACGTCGAGAGGCGAAGTTAGAAACGCGAAGGATTTTTGCGAAGTTTAGAATAAGATCGCCTTTGCAGGCGCTGTAGCGAGTAACGCCTCATTTGCATATTTGTTACGCCTCTGCTGATTGGATGCCGCTTTGGGCGTATGTAATTTTTTTTTCCAATAGCGCAGGTTTAGTGGGCGATTGTTGGGGCATACCACGCACTGTGCGTTGTCTTTTTATTCATGTGTTTTCTGTTCGGGGGGAATCTTTATTTTTCCTTTAGTGGGGGAGCAGCGCGACATTTATATTTTGAGAGGCGCCCTTCGGGCTGGTCAGTGGCTCCCGCGCGTTGCGAGCGCATCAACCCCCGCGTGACGTCACGCGCCAGGGAGTTCGCACGACATAAATATGCTAATTATAAGGCCCCGGAAGAGGAACCCGGACAAGCAAAGACATTGTTCACACTGCAAAGCCCCGGATGCCAAACATTCTAATTAGCATAAATAATGCTAAGTAGACGAAAACCCGGATGACACAGCACGGCTGCTTGGCAATACACGGGAATTATACATTGTTTGAAGTGGCAAGAGTTCGGATAATACTCTCCAGTAAATCGTGTGAACTATGCTAGAGTATTTATATGAAATAAAATTTGAGGATTATTAGATGCCGGATATGGGAATAATTATACACATAAATTATGTTAAATAAGACTGCTCCCGGATTTACGTCGTATACATAAATTACGTGTATGTGTTTTATATTCCCTTTACTAAGAACATACATGTCGTCTATAAATCGGGATGATAATATAATACAGTGTACGCCTCAATAAAGTACTGCATACACCGGACAGGCGTAACATTAGGTTAATAAGGTGTTAGCCTCGAGACATGTAGGCGGGGAGTGAATATATTATATTATAGTACACGTGACCTGCGTGCGTGAGGGACTCATCGCTCCCGGACACGTGCGTCGAGCACGTTCAACTCTGAACCCTGACCCGTCACACGCATCGCGCCACGTGGCCTCTTCAGGGTGGGATATCGAACGGAAATCGTCGATATATATAGTATTTTATTGTCCCCGGTTCCCTGCGATGGACTGGCGCCCACCGTAGGTAAAGCCCTGCCTTGCGCCCAGTGTCTGCCGGGATATGCTCCGGATAATCGCAATCCTGTACAGGATTAAGCGATTTCTGACAATGAATGAATGCACACCTGTATGGACGGCACTCTGGCGCTATGAGTCGCGCTGCCGCCTCAACGCAAGAAGGACCCGGGTTCGAATCCCGGCTCGGGTGCCTTTCTGTGTGGAGTTTGCATGTTCTCCTCGTGTCCCCGTGGGTTTTCGCCGGGCACTCCGGTTTCCTCCCACAGTCCGAAGACATGCAGCAGCATAGGTTAACTGGCCTTCTGATTCAATTGCCCCCGGTGCCCTGTGATGGATTGGCGTCCCATCCTCTGTATAGCCTTGCCTTGCGCCCTCTGTCTTCCGGGATAGGCTCCGGCTCGCCGCGACCCTGTACAGGATTAAGCGGTTTCTGACAACGGATGGATGCACACCTCATGAATGGTGTGGCCATGCAAGTAAAATTATATACCACATAGTAAACCACTGTAGTCTGCGCTTCTTCAATGAAGGAGGAATACCAAAACTAGAGACTCCTGAAGCCTTCTCGTCCTGACTAGCAGACATTGGCATTTAGCTCATGAACATATTGCTATAGAGTCCAAGAAAATAATTGCACTATAGTTTATCAATATGGATGTGCGTTAAAACATCGGAACAACACATGGATTTATTAGGATTACTTGATAAGTGCATTATTATCACAGAAAACTGAATACTGTAAATAGCAATCGAAACGCAAAATACTGTTGAAGTGTCAACGCATGTTTTAGGTTACTTTACAGGATTATATTCATTCATTCATTTTCAGAAACCGCTTAATCCTATACAGGGTCGCGGTGAGCCGGAGCCTATCCCGGCAGACACAGGGCGCAAGGCAGGGGGACACCAAGGATGGGACGCCAGTCCATCGCAGGGCGCCTGGGGAAATTTAGTCAGTACGCCAATTAACCTGGCAGCATGTCTTTGGACGGTGGGAGGAAACCGGAGTGCCCGGCGAAAACCCACGCGGACACGGGGAGAACATGCAAACTCCACACAGAGCCGAGATTCGAACCCGGGACCTTCTTGCTGTGAGGCGGAAGCGCTACCCACTACGCCACCGTGCCGCCCAGGATTATATTGTAGACATTAATTGCATTTTACACGAAAAAATACAATGAGACGGCTTGACAGGTCAACAACTCAATTATAATTTTGTCTTAAAAAAATATGCCGAAAAACTGAATGATTTCCACCGTATGAAAATATACACACACACAAAACGTATGTCTAGCATGCAGAATATTACTTAAAAACCAAACTATACATACTGTACACCCATAAAGGACGTTTGAAGTCGAAGCAATTTTCATTTAAATGACAAAGCAATTTTTGGCTTATTTTTTCAACGTTAAAAAACATTGAACGCTAAATATTGATGTTCCATTGTCAGCTGACGGATCAGTGTATTAAACCAAAACAACGATGCTACCAATGTATCGACTTTTTGGCCCATTCAGAATGCTATTGTCACCGAGTCTATCAATGCAGGTGACTCATGTGGCTGTAAATTTGCTAATATGCTTTTATTTAAAACCCTGGTTACAAACATGCAACACTGGTTACAAATATGCTTGCTAATTTGCATCAGTTTGATATAACTATAGATGCGGGGACATTCTATTGTGACAGTTGTTTCACAGGATGTGGTTGCAGATATAAAATAAATGTCGAACTTGTTGTTTGTTTGCGATTCTTCGAAGCACGATGGTCAGCCTCTGGACATCGTTGTCTTTCAGCTCGGCCTCGAATCTAACTACAAACCAACTTTACCATGGTTTGTAAGGACGCTGTGTGATATGAACCCACCTGCCGGAGATCGGTTCCCGGCCACAGGTTCGAGTGATATCTGGACGAATCGTGTTCTTCCTGCCCTCATTTACTAATTTGCGCTGACCATTGCGATGGTCAACATCAATCGCCGTTCGCCACTAAGTGGCGGTGACGTCTCTACGGCGCCTTGTACCAGGCCAGGTGTACTTTGAGGCCATGGGATGTGTCGACGGCTCGCCGACAAGTCACGGAACAGACCCAGGTGCTACGGGCTTACTGAGATGACTGGCTGGGCACCACAGCAAACCCCCATGACGGACACGGTCTGGGAAGATACTCATTCAGCACGGGATTAACAAAGGGCTACACATTATCATTATAACGAGACCGCCTTGCATACTTTAGTTGGCATGGTACGATCTCGCCACGTTTGAGTTGGCTTGTAGGGATAGTTCAATAATTACGAATGCAGCGGTCTCTAGTGGCGAAGTTAAATGTCAGGCATGTATTTTCTGACACGCTATATATGCCGCGACCCTGTACAGGGTTAAGCGGTTTCAGAAAATGGATGGATACCACCAAGCATGAACCTCTTTGTTCCATTTCCTTTGTCAAAGTACACCTTTATGAGCCACGTCTTAGCAGCTAATGCGAAGAAATACGTTCCTTTAAGCGCATTTGCACATTGAATGAGGTTCCTTAAGACGCACTTGCACGTTGCACCATTACATTTTGGAAATTCCCCAACATGCTCTTGTGGCACCATTTCATTTTCACGCTGGTCCACCTTCAATAATTGCCCAAGGTGTCCTTCAAATTTCCGTCGACTTTTAGTTGCATTTCCGTCACGGTGATTGCTGCTCAGATGCCCTTATCGGTCCCATTCACTGTGCAGTCGAATATCTTGTGGTTGTTTTTTTATCATCCATCAAATATTCGGTTACAAATGGCCGCCCATACACACTGCTGTGCATATATTATTTTTGGCACACAGGTGGCATATCTAAATTGTACTGATCTTCCATAATCAAGGTGAATGCGTTACACAACATTAATGTTGGGTAGAATTGCTATGTTCTGCACTGTTGATAAATGGCAAGAGCTAAAATTGTATTTTCACGGTTTTTTGGGGCAGGGTTAAGCACCGACTGTTGACTCCTTATGAGGGTGAAATCGGGATAGCAATATGAAGCACCGGGAATGCATTGTATTGGCAGCTCTAATGCGGATAATACCTTAGTGTGTATTGCGTACACTGCTGTAACTATGTGCACAAGGCATGCACCCAACCCAAATCAAAAACTATGTAAAAGGCCAGGTGAAAATAACCATTGTCCTGCAGTTTCGTTCTTAGTCAGGTTCTTCAGCACAAATCAGTGCAAGATCACCTTGAATAAAAGTGATTTCACATGTAAAACCTGGGGGGATATATGAAAATATAAGCACAAACATGCCATTCGCTGTGTAAACCATTTCAGAAATAAGTATCAAGTATGTGAAACAAATCAATTTGACTATTTAATTGCACCTGGACAAATACATCGACCTCAAACACCAAGGGCATGACCATCCAATCTTAGGCAGTTGTCACTTAAAACTTTTGAGATAAACTTGCACTCAGGGATACAAAGTTTAAAGATGAGAGCCCAAAAAAAACCAACAATTCCACTACAGTTAACAATTTGCTTAAGAACCACAATGCTATGTTTTACCATAGAAAATTAGTCAAATGTATTACAGCGACCAATATTGTTAAAACACTGATATGAAGATGTTTTTGTTTTCAGTTCTCATCTCTTAAGAGCCCATTCAAGTTCTTTCCCAGAATTAACTCCAGAAGTATTCATTTGTAGTTAGGTTCTAACATGTAAAGGTTTAATCCTAGAAAGCACAAATGAATCACACCTGGCTTGAACAAAGATTCCATATATGGATCATAGAGCACAGCTCACTGTTAAAATGATGTTTAAAAATGCCTCTCAGGCCATCCTTCATGAGCACTTGAAATAACTCAGTGACACTTTACCAATTGTAACTTTAATATATTAACAAGCCTAAAAAAGCTACTAAATGTTCATGAACTTTCAAATTCAAGCAATGCAAGAGGATATCGGCAATGCTACACTTTACAGTACTGCTATTATGACCAAGCACATTTCCACCAAATGCATTACATGTTACGTAACATTTCTGCAGAGTGCAGAAACATTACAAGATTGCTGCTTTTTCGGAAATGTGCCCAGGAAAAATGTAATGGATGTCTTCAAGAAAATGCAAAGGCAATTGTCCAAAGAACACAGTAATTGAGGCAATAGGTAAACAGCCACAATTCCTAAAAATTAAACAGCATATTGAGCACAAAAAAGGACCACTTAAGGCCAGCAGACATGGGTACTTTGGTCAACCATTGATACATGTGGCTTTAGGTGCAGCTGTTTACGTAACTATACAGCCTTGCCATAAAATCGCAGTTAGTATGGCAAATAATACCTGTCAACCGCTTATAGATTGCTTAGGTAAACCTTACAACAGCATATGTGTTTACAATTTAAATCAGACTTGGGGTTTGCACCAAAAGCAACTCTCATTGAAACTACAATTCCACAGCCTCAAACACCAATACAGAAAATGACTCCATAAAACAAAGCAATTATTTATCTATTAAACTTGAAACTATTTTTTCTTACCAGAAAACAACTTTAGATATTGGAGCATTCACTGGCAATTCATGGGATTCAACTAAGGTACCATACAGGGGCAAAAAATTACGAAATTTAGTCATACAAAAAAGAGCCACTTTGTTTAACTACCAATTTGTAGTTGAGATACTGTATTTGCTAGTATTGTTTGACGTGTTTTAAATTAGGCAACATTAAATTTCAGGTTGTATAAATATTTAGAAAAAAGAATACAATACCGAGAAATTTTGGAATACAGCAATTACTGTACAGATCACCCCAAGCCTAAGCCTAACACAGTCAAGTTGCTGTATTAAGATAGTGGTAAAATGTAAAAACTTGCAAAAAACGTGCTGCCCTTGTTTATTGTAAGCATTTGATTATTGGGTCAAGGATATAGATGGCACCAACTGGTTTGCGGAGAATAAAAATTATGCACTCTAAATTGCATCCTTACTCTAATGGACTTCAAGATGTAGTATTAGATTAGCTGACAAGCAAGTCTTACCACTGCTTTTACAGTTCGTTTTGTTAAGCAATTCAGCTTTAAAGTAAAATCTTTTTCACACATTGCATTTGACAAAAGCTATGGCACTGTAACAATAATGGGCTGGATTAAACTCTCTTTTTTAAACAGCATATTAAAGGTAAACACTTCCAGTTATTACAGTATTTTCAAAATCCAGCCAAAACATTGCACTTATTTTGCTTATATGACCGGTAAATACAAATGCTGCTCAAAAAATAGGCTTCATATTAGGTTAATGGAACGATGCTTAACATTTTGTTATCAAAACATTTGACTGTTCCCTGTATGAAGAAGGCTCATTTGCCGAACTTGAAACGAAAATGCTAAGCACGTTAACTTTCATAAAAAAGGATACATTTGGAAAATACAGAAATGCTATGTTAAAACAACATTTTGAAAGCAGAGTATGTAGCCAAAGGTATCAGGGATGTTCTCGACCCTGCTGTGAAGCATCCCAAGGGTTTTAACGTTCACTTCTGCATGAGTGCAGCTTGCAATTGTGCAATCTCCAAACTCCACAGACCTGAAAATGAGGTTTGAACAAACAACTCTCACAGCAAGGGCATGAGAACTGCCATCTCGAGTACACCAACACACACAACAGCACAATACTGTACAGGACACAACAAATATGTGATTAAAAGAAATACATGAAGACCAGAAAGAATAAAAATGACATACAGACATAACCAAGACACACCTAAACCATGCAAAATCATTCTTTATCACATAGCCTATGGGCTAAAATGCTCTAGAGTGAGGGAAAAAAGGCATGGGAAAATATTCCAGATGTAAAGTCAGCAGTGCATGAATGGAAATGTTGGGAGATAATGCTGCGAGGTTGGGAGCAGTATGTTAACACCCAACAAACGTAACTCTTCCTTTACCCACGAGGAGTAACTTGAAAACACGTGCAGACATTAAGACAAAACTCTGGCAAGTAGAATCATTTATTCAAAAGCTGCAATTAACTGCTCCTACTGAAAATAAAACTCTGCCAATTAAAAAATATAATATACATAATAAAATTGAACACTAAACATCCAAGGGTTTGGGTCTGACCGCCTACTCGATGGCACAATTCAATTTAACACCTTCGATCAAAGTTTCTCAAAAATCTTTCTTTTCCAACCTATGGGACCTGATAACATGCCATTTGCACAGAGACACAAGGCCTTAATGTACACACACCAAGCTAATACGGTGGCTGTACATTTTAAAGCTTCTGTGAGCCAAACTGCAGGAAACAGTGTGCAGCTTGCGAATAAATGTGTCCCTTCCATCAGCCAATAAGCCCTCTCCCCTAGGCCCCGCCGCATTCCCAAACCCCCACAACCACTCCCCCATCCCCGTGTCTCCCCCTGACCCTTTCGCCCGAGTATTCGCTCCATCAGTTTAGCAGCAGCCGCCGTCCTGCTGCTGTCTGTTCTGGCTGCTGGCCATGCCCGGGCTGGAGGCAGCATGCTGTGGTCCAATCTTGATCCCATTTGCCTGCCGGACCACACGTACAAACAAAACACAAGTTCAGTAGTTAATTTATCACAACAAGATGACCAAACTATCACAATACGGCACCATCAGCTTTGCAGCAGCTTGGGTATTCACGAAATACTGTATCATGGTAATTATAAATTTCCATGCAGTAGTTCATCACCCACACTTAAGCAATAACCTATGAAGGTACTTTATAATATGTAAAGCATTTGAAAACACTGTTTAGTAGCAGATAAACACGTTTCAGAAGGACTTTCCAACACCATCCTGAAGAACGCAGTAAAAGGGACAAGAGAGGTCAGCCAAGAAGCAACTTGATGATAAACACAGTGTTTTGGATGCAGAGATTAGTAGCAGACATGCAGACTGAAAAATACAGCGAGAGGTGGACCGAGTTCATTGCCAAAGCATCAATGGCACTCCAATAACCCCCAGGTTAAGTGATTGATTATGATCATTTTAAAGCAAGCATGACCAATAATGTAAAAAAGTCAATGATTTTCTGTGAAGAGTCGACAGTTAATGTGCATTTCATCACATACGTATGGTCACAAAAACATAAAGGCAATGACCCCATTGTACCTAGCACAATTGCCAACGTTGGAAAAAACGCCGAACAGTGAGCCAAACAACATTCTGGAATGCAACTATCTTCGGAACATTGACATACTGCAGCAATTATTTACGGAAGGCAGAGTCAATCCAAAGGTAGCCCATGCCACATTCAAATGCTAACATTCAAACGCTAACGTATCAAGCTAACAAGATTAACCAGGGTCATTGGGATCAGACATACAGGAGTGTGAGGACTTTTACAACTCTGCATGATGAGAACCGGCTGTGATGGCTGTGCACTGCCAAGCACATTTACATACAGCTGCAATTGCAGTGCTGGCAATTACGAGGCTTCCACCCACTAACATACTGCTGACATTTTAAACCAATCCAGACATGGGAACACTACCCTCCCATCAACTGATATTTTTCCTCTTCCATATTAGCCATTCAAGGTCACGTAATATTCTCAAACACACCATTGGCAATAAAGAGTGGTGGCCACTCAGAACTAAACTGTAAATTCCTATGTCTGGGAAGGTTGTGCGTTCGGTCAATTGTAGCCTCAACAATCTCCTCCCCCCCCCCCAACCCCAGCAAATGAGACAAATATGGATTAAGGGTACTGTCGTTTTCCTGTGTTTTGGTGTGTCATGCCATGGCGGTGTGGAACAAACCGGCTGGTAAACTCTGCCTATCGGACAGAAAACAAGCAGCAAGCAAGTACACAAGTAGAATCGACCAAGGAAGTTGACAAGCGAGATCGGGAGAAAGTGACCATTAGATTTGAGTCTATTCTGTGCATTAATGAAGGCTGAATTATTTCGGTATTGTCCAGAACGCACTGTGGTGTTGTGCACATATGCATATTTATGAACTTACGATTACAATTCAAGAATGCTTAATCTGACGTACACCCCTATTGGCCTCCATAATGATTAACAGTTAATAGGCAGTGTAGCTTACTTCAAAACGAGATGTTGACAGAACAGATGCACCTTTACCCATCTGTATGCTCCTTTTCAAAGGCTCTCTTTTAACAAGCATCGGCATGCTAATCATTATGTGACCTAAACACATTGCAGCCTGCCTGGGGTTCATCACCATTATCGGCCATGCTATTCACTGCTGGATTAATGTTTCCCGAAGTAATTGCAATATGCGATGTATGCTTACCTCATTGTTAATGTCAAACACGCCTTCTTGGATTTTTTCATAGATTTCCTTTGCTGTGTTGATGAATGCCTTTATACAACAAATACACCAAAAATACAACATTGTAAGGCAACATTTCACCATTTCCAAAATACGAGTATTGTACAGCCAATGCAACCATGAAACTGGAACAAAATCAGCCTCACTATTATGTAACCCAACTGTTCCACAAAGTCATGCCTGAATCATTTATTAACCCTGTGATGCTGCATGAATTTATATGTTAAAGTACACGGACTGCGTGCCAACTGCTTCATAGAGGACGTTATTCACGAGAATAGGCCATTGGGTGTCAGCCAGGGTCCAAATTTGTTAAATTCGAAAATTACAGAATGACTCAATTGGTAGTATACATAGCAATCATGGCCCCCTACTAGCGGACGAATGCCCCAAAATTATTAGGCTAAAGGAAATCGTGAATCTGCTTGTACAGAAATATTTTTGTTTTGGAGTGCGGTGCCGTGAATCTGAATGGAGTTGGTACCTCCTCCACATTGGAAGCAGTTTTGGCAGACGTTTCCATAAACACCAAGCCATGCTCTCGCGCAAAAGCCTCCCCCTCTTCCCGCTTGACCTCTCGTCTCGACTCCAGGTCGCTAAAGCAAGGAAGATGGCACAGGAAATGAACACTACACAGTGCCGATCTGCAAGCCCGGTTGACATGTAGAGATATGTATGCAAGAGACAGACTTCACACTTTAATTATCAACAAGTCATTTTTTTTATTAACCTAGCTAATTCCAAAGTGATGCTTTATACTTGAAAAGCAATTCAGTATTCACTTTAGAAGCACAATGCAATGTCATTTGTAGTTGAATAGCGTCAAAATGCAACCACATATCAAAAAAGGTGTGCAGAGGACAGAGTTGCAATAACCGAGTTGGGATGTGGTCAAAGGCACTGATGAGGATCTCGGCAGCAGCTGCGGTAAGGCTATAGTGAATGTGGAAGATAACGTGCAGATGAAGGTGTGAGGTCCTATCGAGTTGGGAAGAGAATGAGCCCTTGAGATCAATGGCAGCTACAGACCTTCACACATGCGTTTCCAGCATCAAGTCAGAGTTTAGGAGGTGCACGCTTTACTGAAGTTGGTGAAAGGATGCCTTATTCTACTTTTTATTCAAAGGCTGAGAAGGAGCCTTACTTGCCTATATTCCATAATGGGATTTCGAGCTGAGGCGACCCAGGCATGAAGGAGAGGATGGGAGTCATAGGCCTTGGCGTATGCTGTATTAATGATGAAACATATCGGCCACAATTGACTGTGATGGCTCAATAACGTGCAGATTCGTTGCAAAACAGAAGCAACAACGTTTTTTTGCTTAGCATGGGATGCTACACAATAGTTGTTTTTGTGCAAGAAAACAAGATGCACGAAATCTACACCATTAACTTTCAGCTTGAGGAGTGAAGTTCACCTCTTGTTTCCAATGAGCATGATGACCATGTTGGAGTTGGAGTGCTGACGAGCGTCTTCAAGCCAGGTAGTCAAGTGGTTGAAAGTGTCTCTCCTGTTGGTTATTACAAAACAGAGCACTGCATGAACACTAATTTCAGCAAGGGGCTGTGTAAGAAAATGGGAAACTGTAATTTAACCATCGCGCTTCAAAGAATCGCAAAGAAGAAGAAGCACAGATCAGGAGGCCTGGTTGGTTATCAGCTAACACAATTGGCACGGAGGTGTTGATAACACTACTGGTTAAAGTCCTGCTGTCTCCTTGTAAGTTTTGGTCTTTTCAAAGAACATGATGCTGTGCTATAGTGAACATTTTATACCGTGATGTAATTCACAAGAGCAATCCATTGTATGCTAGTCATGTGTACACATTTCAAATGCAATTACATTCCACTGCATTTAAACTGATTACCGTCATTAAGTAACTTAGGTAACACAAACATGTTTCCATGCAAGAGATAACAAATTTCAAAAACGGTGTGATATGGTTACATTAAGAATAGTTAAACTATCCCAAACCTACATTAATGATGTGCACGAAAATGTAAACTGTGACCAATAGTGCACTCTGCTGACAATATATTTAATTGCACCGTTCAGTGTATGGAAGAGATTTAATATAATGTAACTTAGTTTTTCACAAAACTATAATAAAAATCTAAAATCAGTTGATAAAAATATGAGAAAGTGGCTATGGCAGCTATGGTTTTACG